>VZRI01002788.1:45837-59319 GCA_013397515.1 Upupa epops
TATGATTCTGAGGAGAAAGGAAAGCTGAGGGAAGGAACAAATCTCTGCTACAGAAATCTGGCAACTGTATCATCAGAAAACAGCTCCCCATATGCATTCACTTGCTAATCTGAGAGGCTGTCCACATGTACGGGTGTCTGTGCCCACCAACATAGAGCATAGTCTTTTTCCAAAATATAGACTGTCTTGTTAGGCTTGATGGGACTCTTCAGGGTATGTAAAATAAGGTGCAAACCCTCCCAGGAGCAGGATCAAAGGCTGTAAGCCCTCCAGTGAACGGAGCACAACCAGATGGTTGTTTGCACAGCACAAAATGTAAAGGCAGTTGCATGTGGGCTGAAGAATGGGACATCTTTTGCTAGAAAAAATAAATGATAGAACTAGAATAATAATTTTAGCCCAAATCAACAGTTGTCCAGAGATAAATTTCACACATTCCCTGAGAAGGACAACCTATGCCAAACACACAAGTAGCTTAAGCAGTGTGCATGCAGAAGATACACCTGCATATGCTACATTCCTGATAGACAGACAGTAGCAATTCACTGGTAAATGAGACCCTTGGCCTCCCTAAAACCTGTAGATGTTTTATCCCTGCTCACATCAACTGGGAAAACCTTATCACCTGTGTGTTTGACAAACAAATCTCTGAGATCTTTAATAAAAGTTGGAACAACTTGTTCCACTAATGATCTTCATTTTGTTTGCTGAAAGATTTTAACATCTGTACCAAATCTATAACAAAAACCAGGCAGTCACCAGACAAATTGTAAGGATTAAAACAGCAAACTGCTGCGAGGCTCCATCTCTCTTCAAAGAAACCAAGTTAATGAGTAAGAAACACAGCTTACCTCTAACAATAGCAAGAACCTACTTGTGTGACTCACTAATCCAATTTCTTTCAATTTAAACTGAAAGTTAAATGCTCTTTTATGTTAAAAGTGAATACCCACCCCAGCCTCCTCCCTTAGGCAGAGGAACTATAATGATTTGGGAGTGGATTACTGCAGGGACAGGTTTTCAGTTTGTCACTGCAGCATCACTTGCAGAGCTCCACTCTGGTACAAGGAACAAGAGAAATACTGCAGTGCTGCCAGGCAGAGCCTTTTGCTCTTTTATACACTTAATCTTGTTTGCAGGATGTGTGATCAACAAAGCTGGAGGTGTGAGAGCCTGTAGTTTTAGGTCTTACATCCCCAGGCAAGTTAATAAACAACACAGAACTCAACTCCCTCACCCCTCACTCTGGCTGCCAGCAAAGCAGTCCTTCACAGACCACTGTCACGGTGAGTGATGAGGTTTTCTATCTCAACACCTAAACTGCTTTTTCCTCTACGTCCCCCCGTCTCTCATTACCATGTAGCTAAAGTAGGCAATTTGCTATACTTTAGCATTGCACCTGGCTATATGAGGAAGGATTTTTGCCAAGGTTGAAGCTGTTAAGAAGGTGAGATCAGCTCCACATAGCTAGCAAAGACGACAAGTACAGAAAGAGTAAGTAAGCTTGAGTGGTTTTAATAATCAGATATTTTAATGTGAATTTGTAATGGACAAACTGCTGCAGGAGTCACTCTTTATGATGGTGTTCCAGCTGTTTAATTCCCAATTACACTCCTACAATATAACACATTTTCAGAGCCCTAAAGCATCGAGTAGTTTGGAAAGTCAGAATCTCAGTGCTGTTTTCTTCAGTGCTGATAGTTGCATCGATTAAACCCCACTAAATTAGACTCTCAAAAAAATTAATTTCCCAGTTGTTACCTCTCAGATACTTCACTTCACGTGTCAGCTAATCAGCATAAGAACATAAAAGTGAGTCTAGTTTGGAAATGTGTTTCCTGACACTTTCCCCTACATCCCCTGCAGTGAAGCATTCCTGGTTTTCATGAAAGCCTCAGCCTTTACATTGTCAGCATTGTTACTGAGACAGCAGGGATCTGACTCTGAATTTCTACAGCATCACTTGTAATATCAACAAAAATTACAGACAAAATATAGAGTGCAAATTATTCCTAACAATCTCAAGGACTGTGTTTGAATCATGTCAAATATGAGGTGCATTTCGTAAAAAGCAAAGATCAAAGCAGTGTGTTTGAAACTTGTTCATCATCGTCCTGCAACCATACCCTGTTTCAGATGTTCAGATGGAGCAACCATCACGCTGATGTGAGCAAGGGGCACATCCTAATGGCTGGGTTAAAAACACAGGGAACCAGTGCCCCAGGATCAAACCGAATGCAGTAAAGCTTGTTTGCAGGAGGTAAATCCTCGGTACTACTTGCAGCCCTAGGAATATCCTAAATACCCCCATCTCTCCCATTTCTCCTTCCACAGCTCAACAATCCTTAAAACTCTCTCCTGACCCTCCTTACTTCCTCAATTGCATTTAATTCCAGATTAAAATGTGCATCAGCATAAGAGTTTTGATAAAACAGTCACAGTAGAAATTCAAGATTTCAGGTGGCTACAAGAGGAGAGCAAGTTTATGAAGTTAAATGGGCCTTGGATGTACTTTCAAGAAACAAACTTCTATTTTCATTATCTGTGGGATGCAGAAGATGAGTGCAATCTGAGCCTGAGCTATCTGTAGGACCAATCACAAATGTCTTATTGTACCTTGGCTTCAAAAATTGTTTTAGCTTTGTTGCTGTTATTTTACATTTAGTCTCTGCTGCAAAATTAATTGAGATTGGCAGGAATCCTGATTTGCATATTTAGAATGAGGTTCAGTGCTATGTCTCAGTGATGACTGAGAGAACATGCATGAAATGGGGAGTTAAGCAAAAAGCAGCATTCTGCATTTTCTTATCAGCTTTACCCAAAGATCTTAAAGCATCTTGTAGCTTCAAATTCGTAAGACCAAATTTATGTAAATCCTTGCTAAATTACAAAGAAATGGTGTCTCAACCAGTAATGCAGTTCCCTATACTAAATAAAATTATGTTTTCTATGTACAAAGTCAATACATAAGGAATCATATCTGTCTTTATGTACAGGAGTTAGAGTGAAGCATTCCTAGAGGCTGCACATGTTAATTCCACAATGTCTGTGACATGGCATTTGTGTTGGGAATGTGCCTTTCAGCATATAGAGTATGTAGGTTTCAGACTATATATGATTTTTCAATGTCTTGCAAATCAGTGAATAGCTAATCTGTTAACAACAACAGCCTGCTGTAGTACTATTTGGCCTCACCTGCATTATTATCCTATTTCTTTTCATGAAGAAAAGATTGCTGGTGTATGTAAATACCGTCATGCAAGAGGTCCAGCACAGCCTGTTGAGGCAGGCTCCCCACTCCTGCTGTGTTGTGAATGAGAGCACTTGTGAAAAGCTTGTAAATTCTGTTTGCTGAGGCCGTGAATCTTTTACATGGGTGTGACTGCAGGTAAGTCCATGGCATTACTCTTGATTTATAAAAGCATCTGGGAACTGATCGGCCTTGAGATATGTAGAGAGACAAAACTGAAGTAGAAAATTACATTTAGTCCGTTCAACTTCTCCCATATTTGTTGGAAAAAAATAAAAAGATTATGTTGATCTAAGCACAATGAAATATTCAGATGTAGACAAAAAACATAATTAAAAAATAATTCCACTGATTTGCATTTTCTATGCTAACAAAATTTGATGTTATGACTATCAGAAATATTCATGACTGATGTCAAGATTTGCTGGGTTTAACATGCTTTGAAAGAACTGGGTTAAGGCATCTGAACAAACATAAGCTATTTCTACAGCAAGTGAGGGATCATATTAGACTAATTTATAGACTGCATAAAATCTGCCAACTCCTTTGAGCACCGTTTAAACATGATTGCTTTAAGCAACTTGCCTGAATTCCTTTGAGCAAACAAAGATTGATATCCTATGTTAACTGTTGTGAGTTCAATACAAATCAAAGAAGCTGAGGAAGATATCAGTGAGGCATAGCCTACATATCATCTTAAGACATATACGGGAAAGACTACATCATAAAAGTCACAGAAAAATGAGAGAAAAAGCAGTCTAAAAGATATAAAGATTTTATCTTGCTGTACCAGGTTAGCAAGTACCATGTTTATGGTTTTGTTACCGTCTACTAAACGTTGTGATGATCATGAAATTTGTCTAGGCTGGTGCAATTTATGGACAAAGAGAGTAATCAGGAATAGCAAGGGTTGCATCAGATCAGCTTGCGAACCATTTGAATTCCTTTTGCTATATCTCTTGATTACGATAATGTTTTGAGAGTGTTTTGTACTGTTCAGCTGCAAAAGGCAATACGATTTTCATCCAGGACACTTGGAAACAAGTATTTATCAGCATAATCCACTTAATACATGGTGGTCAAAAGGGCATAAATATTGACAACCGGAGCACGGTAAAATCCCCATTAGCAAGTTCCACACATCAATGAATGACTACTCTGGTTGAATGAAAACTGATGATGGTATTGTGTGTGCTCAAAGGCCAATGTATTCAAACAAAGCTCTCTGGCTGTAAGGTTAGGGTAGAGTTCTGTGTGTTGAAACAACTGCTAATTGCATTGACATAGTGGATACCCTATTTTTAGATGAATCAGTGAGGTCTTCCAGCCTTGGTTACTGCCCAGGATAATGGCCAAGAGAGAATGAACAAGAGATGCCTTGTGTACAATGCAGTGCATATACATTACCATGCTACAATGGTAGTTTCTACCATTCTGCTATTGCATTTACTGGTATGACTAGCCTCAAATTCTTTAACCTTGCTCTTAGTTCATTAAAATACTGCTGGGACAATAAATATTGAAAATACATATAAATACACCACACAAATGTGTCTATGTATTGTAGCAACTGTACATTAGGTAGGCTCCAGCACTCATAGTTTTCCTCTTTTTATAACAGTTCATACAGTGCCACAGCAGAATCTTTGAATTTCATGCTTAGAAAGGTGATTGGAGTAAAATATAGATTAATAGTATGTTCCCATTATTTCTATTAAATTACCTATAGTAAACTAGTATAGTAGTGGGTTTGGTTTAGCCCAGAGCCCATGAACATCTATTCAGGTAGCTCAGGGCTTGTGATAAATCCTGCTGTATAGATTATAGCTTAGGTAGTTGACATAAATCACAGCCAATAAAAATAAGCGGCATCTGCATTTCTATGCAGACAGAATTGCTTCAGTATTTTTGCATGATTTGATCACTGAGATGCTTGTTTTGCCATGACTATGTTTTGTTGGAAGTAATTTAAGGGAAGAAAAGAACAAAATATTTTTTTTAATATTAAACCTATTAAAATACTTACATTTTAAAATGCATGTGACTAGTGTACTAATATCCAGACACAGGCTTAGGAACCTGCTTGATGCCAGTTAATATCATTAAAGAGTGACATCTGACCCCAAAAAGGAACTCCAAGTTTGCCTGATCTGAAACACTTTGTTCACTGATGCTCCAAATTGAAGAGTAGGTGAAACTCCTGAAAAACTGATAATTTCTTAAGTAGTCTTTTTAAAAATTGTTATTTCCTTACAGAACTTTAATAGAATTCACAAATATCTGACATTCACAATGCTGCCTATTTCAAAGTTTATTTTAACATCTCTAACATAGTCCGGTCAAAATTGTATACTTACATACTATCTTTAGAGTAAAATAATTATTAGAAATCAAAATTCATTTATCCCATTTAGGAACAGCATAAACAACAGGGTTCTTGTGAAAACTACAGTCAAATAAACAACAGGAAAAAGTAAGCAGAAACCCTTAGAAACTGCAGTTAGAGCTTCCATTTTTAGAGATATCACCATGGTGCTTATTTTGACCCTTTTAGACCTCAGCCAGTATGAATCTGCCTTTTACATGTCCACTGTTAGAAACAGGAAACCAGTATTTCTGAATAACAGGCAGCAGAGAAGAGAAAGAATAAAATGAAAAAAAGATTGCCTATTCAGACTGGGCTTTTTTTTTTTTCTGAGCTCAGGACTTAGCTCAGAATATTTGTGGTTTCCATGTATGTTGCAACAGATTGCAATAGCCCAGTGGTAGGGTTTTAGTGCAAATGACTTCACACATATAAGGATGAGGGTGATGTTTTGAGGCAGGCAAAGAAGGAAAGGTGTTTTGCCTAAAAACCATTTGCTGCATTCATTTTTCTCCAGTTGCAATCACACCCTTGGAAGTTGCCCTTCAGGCAGTACTGCTGGGCCACATCACACTGAGGGGCAGGCATGTGCTCCTTAGTGCAAACCTGACCTTAAATCCTACACTGGCTTTTGACCTAAATTGATTTTCACCAAAGATTTTTCAACACATACGAATTGCATGGCTCTCATGTCAAATTTCTTTGTAACCAAAACAAATTCCAAGCAATATATTGCACTGTGTCTGCATGAACACTGGAGATGATTTGCCTTCTGTCCTGCCATTTTGTTGTGCTGCTTGTTAAATTGACAATTCTGTACATGTAAAAAAGCCGCCTGCAAAGAAAGGAGAGTAAAAACAATCACTGTTGTCTCCACATTTGATGATAGTGTAGTTCTTGGCTTTCAGTATATTTACAAAAAAACCCAATTGGTGTATCATGAGGTAAAGATTTTTTTAAGATTTCAAATTCTGTAATTGACTCAGGGACTTTATTTGAATCAATCCTGCTTTCTCTTTGTCTAGAGATTAGAAGCTGGTTCCAACTAAAAGTACCAAGTGCTTATCTTGGATCTGAAGCACAAAAGAAGTAAAAAACCTGTTGTACTCGAATAGCTGCAGATAGTTGAATAGCTGTAGAAATACACAGAGGAGTAAATTTCTTTCCTTTTCAACTCACCTAACTCTTTACAAACATGCAAGTTCTCACAGTTATTTTTTTTTAAAAAAAGCAAGAAAAATTCATCATTTATTAAAACTAATGAAAATTCATGTCAATGATTCTTCTTGAGGTTCCCTACTGATCCTATATCATTGCATCATAATGAATAAAGATTATTCAGAAGCTTGTCCAGATCTTGAGGAGTATGAATAAAGGAAGGCGATAAATAAATCTCCAGGAAAAGGTAATCAAGGTGCAATTCCCATTAGATCCATTAATTACTAGAGAGCTTTTTAATCAAAATAAACTCCAAGCATTATACTGATGTCAGAGCAGAAATATTGGTTCTGGGATAAATTTCACACAAAACCAGGTAAATCTACTTTACTCTGATTTACTCTTTTTGGTTTTGTAGTAGTGTGAGGGCAAATATTTGATTTACAGCACTGTTTAGAGATTTTTTTTGTACTTTTAATGGAATCTGTACAACCTGCTTTTGAGCTGAGATGCTGAAATGGAGAAGGCATAAAACAAACCGGGTAAATAAAGTCATGTAACTGGCAAATGAAAATAGCTAGAATGAGTTTTCATTCAGGCTGAATAAATCCACAGCTGAGGATTGCTGGGCTCACTGCCCATGCAGGAGCTCTCTGCCCAGCAGGCAGAGCTGCAGATCCCGAGTAGGCACCAATAAGCCATTGAACCAGATCTCACACTTACAGCTTAGCCTGCTCAGACATAGATAGGTAACTCTGCTCTGCAGAAGGCATCTGACATCTCTGATGCTCCTAATAGCTTAAGAGGAGGAGATTCACAGATGAGGAAAACAGAAAAAGCAGCCATCAGTGAAGGTTTTCCTTCCCTGCACTCATCTATCACAAGCAAGTAGGGAAGCTTCATGTGCCCCAATGTGAAACATACAGGACAGAGCTGTAAAATAAGTCCCTTGTCCCCTTTCTGTCTGTGCTTCCTGCATCTGCAGAGGTGTTTATGAGCTGTTTTACCATTGTAATGGCCAAATGCATCCTTTCTGCATGTACAGCAATTGACAGGAATATTTGAATCATCGTACCTTAAAAACAAGAGGAAGATGGAGAAGACACACTTTGAGGTTGCTTGATCAGGAACAGATAAAACTGCTTCTCATTGCATAGACAATGGCACATTCTCAAATTCTAGTCAGACCTTCTCTCTTTCCCCTCTTTCTTTTCTTTTCTTTTCTTTTCTTTTCTTTTCTTTTCTTTTCTTTTCTTTTCTTTTCTTTTCTTTTCTTTTCTTTTCTTTTCTTTTCTTTTCTTTTCTTTTCTTTTCTTTTCTTTTCTTTTCTTTTCTTTTTCTTTTCTTTTCTTTTCAACATTTATGAATTCCAGAAAGAAGCTTCTGTGCCTGTAAAAACTGGAGAGTGTCATTCTGATACCAACCCCAATTGCTTGCATCAGGAAGATTTGGCCTCATGAGCAGAACTATGTGAGCAAGTAAGGTTGTGCCCACTGATTAAAAGAAAACAGTACATTTTTCCTCATTGTGGATTCAATAGAAACTAGAATGTATCATCTTAATGCCGCCACCATTTTGCTCCAGCAATTCTAAACAGACTAAAGTTTTTCTCTAAGTCCTAAGCAAGCTTAGGAAAGGGTTAAAAAAGCAGTTGAAAGGGAGGAGCAGAAACTTTTGTCAGCAGGAAAAGAAATATCCTTTTCAAGAAACTTCAGAAGAGCATTTGATGTGTGATGCCTGTACCATGTAGAGGTTCATGGTGGTCTCAAGTTAAGCTCTCTGGCAGATCTCTGATCTGTGATTCAGAAAGGGACATTTCTAGAGAAAAATAACCGCTAATTCTGTCTTCTTCTGTAGGTCTCACTGTATCTTGCTTACTTCAACAGCTTCTTCCTACTACTTCTTTAAATGCTGTCCTGAATCTATCCCACTACAGTTTAAACTGAGCTGTCTGCATGGTGCTGTGAACATAGTACGAGCGTGACCAGTTGTCAGAGAACTCATTCACTGCCAGGGCAGTGGGTGCTTGTCCAAGAAAACAGCCTTCTCCCAATAAGTGAGAGATGGATAACTGTAGTATTAGAGCGACTAAACAGCTGATAAGCAAGATCTCATCCTCTCCTTTTTGGCAGTCAAGTAAACATTGTACAAAATCCTGTTAGAGAGTTGAGTGAAGAGTGTTGAATAAAATAAAAGAGGGGCTGAGACTTTTCTCATGAGACTTCATCTGAGAAATGCTTGTGGGGAGGACAGGACACGAAATCATTCAGCAAACTTAAATTGCCTTGAAACACAAAACAGGCAAGCAATATGTTTTAGACTGGTTTTTCCCCTCCGTTTTTTCTTAAATAAACCACTTGCTCTGAGTAGCTGTATTTATTGTTGCCACTAAGACACTAAGCAATAAAATAACCACTGATATTTCAGAGTAGCTGCCAGCTAAAGCAAAAAACTCTAGAAAGGCATTCAAACATTATTGTACAAGCGACGTTGCTACAACTACCTGTAAAAATGAAGGATTGTCTTAATCTCTCAGCATTTTGTTTTACAAAAGTCTACAGAGTATACAATCAGTTTAAATCAAGGATATGCAAAGCTAACTTTCAGCAAATACATTTTGAGTGAGCTAGCTGATATCCTCTAATTTCATCTCCATCTGCCTTCTGAACAGTTTGGCATGTGTTTCTGAATACCCATCTGTGTCTGTGGGCTAGGTCAAATGATTGTACTCATAGACGTCATTTGGGATTCTTCTGGTTTGGGGCATTGATGAAAACCAGCCCTTCATTGGCACTTTAGTCATTCTGGACTCTTCCCACACTGTGCTTGTCAGCTACGATATTTCTCTTGAACCTTTGTCCCATGCTGGTTTGTGCAGTTGTTTGTGCTACTGAGACTATGAAGCAGAATCTCAGAATCATAGCACATAGCCTCATCAGGATCTGGGTGAGCAGAAAAACCCTGTTTTTACAACTCCAAACCCGGTGTAATACACAAATCAGGTTCCTGCTAGAGACTCAGGAGTTTGTCCTGAGTCCTAAGCATGCTGCCTTGCAATGTATAACAACACAAATCACAAATCACGGATCCCTGCCTGTGCAGACTTCCAAAGTCCCAAAGAGTACTACTGCATTGGAGACTGTAGGATAGGACTATTTTAAAGAAGGGTTTTGGGGTTAGGAGAGCACTAAGCTGTGATGTCTGTTGGAATTTGTATTTATACCCGTGCAAGTTGCAACAACCATTTGAGAAGTTACCCTGCAGAATCTGGCCAGGGTTTTGGCTGGCACCTCATACTGCCAAAGACTTCTCAAAGTCATGGTAACATTGGGATTTTTCAGTGACCTTCCTGGAAGTCTCTGAGCAGATGTTTACCACCTTGCTGTTATAGATGCATTCTCCACATTCCTCAGTATCTGTCCAACCTCACCACTTAAAGGGAAGAAGGCTAACATTGTGGATTCTTCTCATCCTGGTGGTTTGTATCTATTCTTTTTTTAGTTAACTATTGTTCCCTTAACTCACAAAAGTTCAGGTCCTAAAAGTTTCTAGGAAATAGTCAGCCCAAAGCCCATCTTTTGGCATTTTGATATGTTCTGAGGCTGAGGAAATAGGCCTTGTGTTGTCATAGGCCCTAATTTATAACTCACGATGCTTCATAAATCCAGTCACAAGGGGTACTTTATAAATGTAAATCTGACAGTGCTGCTCAGCAGACCCTCAGAATTAGGGAGTGTTGGTTCCGTGATGAAAGGTGACGTAAGGACCAGCTAAAGCATCAACTGGCTGATTTAACTCCCATGCACAGGAAAGTAAGCGCTGCAGAGACTTCATTTCTTCAAGGTCTTTAGCATAAATCATCTTCAAAACAAAAAACTGCCACAAAGATTTCTGCTGCAGCAGCTTTCAGCTGTGCATTCCTTTTGTTGCTAAACCAGTAACTGCTGAGCAGATACTTCACCCTCAGGAGCAGGGCACTCATCCTAATCATTGCCAAACCCAAAAATTTCACCTTATTTTGATGAATTGAAAAGAAACTAAGGTGGTGATAAATACTTTCCTTCCTTCATAGTAATCAAGGATTAATAGCTTACTCATGCCTTGAAAGAAAACACAGTACCTTCTCCACCAAACCCATTTGGGGGATAGTGTCCAAGATACTTTGCTGCAGTGGCTGCTCAGTGTCTTTGCTGTGTCTCTTCCCACAGACATGACACAAGATAACTGATACAAGAGTATAGCACAGTCTAACCCCAGCACTGTCAGTCCCTACTAACTCTTGTTTCAACTCAACAGTTCAAAAAGGAAATACATTAGGTTCTTCTGCCATTCACAGCTCAGACTACATGGCATCTGGTGAGCAATGACCCAGACACAGCAATTCTCATGCCTGGTTTTCTCCTGCATTAGAGAACCTAAATTTAGCATTCTTAGCACTGCATTTAGCTCAAAGCAGACCTCAGCTGCAGCAGGATTTGCATCAACTATTCGCACAGCATCCTTTACCTATCAAACTTGCAGAGCAGTAAAGCTGCTCCTACCTTCTCTGGAGACCCTTGCAGGCTCTCTGGGCAAGGCTGCCTACATGATGGCAGCAAATTACTTCCTACTTGCATCCACATGCTCCAAAATATATTCCACTAAAAAACCAAGGCAAAGCTTTTTTTGGAAGCCATGCACGGTGCTGGCTATAGAAGAATTTGCACTGCAGGCTCTAAAACACTCGGACTGCAGTTTCCTCTCTCTCCACCTACCTCTTTTTCTCCTCATTTTCCCTGACACTTTTTTTTCGGAACACTGGTTTTCTAGCTCCAGGCAAAACAGCCGCTGCTATTTTTCTCTTGATTTTCAAGGATCACCTCAAGTGAAACTTTGTGGCATTTTAAGAATAAGAGCATATATCTGCTTTTTATATAAACCTCCTCCATTAACCCTTGGATTCCATTTGGATAAAGCACTAGATTGCCAAGAGTGTGGTAGTACCTTTCTCTTGCTCATAGCTCCTCCTCCTGCTCTGTAGCAGAAGATGTTGCTTAGTCACATTTGAATTACACTCTGGGAGCTCACTATGAAAAGCTTATCACATTGTCTTTCAGATAGATGTAGCACCCTTTGAATACTGAGTTAGAGTAACTACAAATGCCTGGAACACAGCTAAAAATATTTAAAAATATGTAATTACTTTATCAACTTTATTGCTGAATTTTCCTAATTGCTTCCAAAGAACGGAAGTTCCTTGTTATAGCATAAAATCTCGTAGGCCACAGCCGCTCAAACCTCTAAAGAAGGGAAATCTGGCCCCACATTTGAATGTACGGCTTCTTTTTCTTAATCACTGCTGATGTTCTAAAAGCAAACTATGAATTCCCATGGGACTGCAAGCTGCCAGTTGAAAACTCCATAAAAAACTAACCAACACATCACATTTAAGTCTTCTCACAACAATTACTGTGCTATTCCCAGGCCAATATAAATTATTACAATCTCAGCATCAGATTTGCATGTCAAGATGCTTTTTCAATACAACCCAAGTGCTCCAACTTACAAAGGATAGCTTCTTCTTTTCTAACCAACCAGGTTGTTAAGGGAAAAAATCCACTTATAGATCAACGTAAGTTTTTGTTGATCATGCAGAGTACTAATTCTTTCCTCTAGACAGCCTTGCCTGGGAACACGGGCTTAAAACTTCTCTGGTTATATTTCTGCCAGTCCAAACTTAGGACATGGGCAGGAGGACACCATAACATAAACTAGTCAGGGATGACTGCTTAGAAGTTTAAGGCTTCCTGCAGGCTATAAATATGTGCTGCTGCTGTTTGTCAGTGCTATGAAACGGCGATTTCCCATTTGATTGAGAGTTTCTCAGGCTGGTCTCACTCCTGAGTTCTTTGAGCTGACTTTGTGCAATGTGTGCACTCCAAAGCATTTTGCCTTGTGAGTTCCTTGCCTGTCAAAAGCAAGCATCAGGCTAAAGTGAGATTAAAACACTTCCTTTCTGGATGGTTCTGGCCAAGCAGATTAGATTTGGCTAATATGTTTCTGTGAACACCACGGATACAATGGCGCCCATGAAAATACTTTGTCTTCCACTAGCACAATGAGAATGAATTAAAACATACCACAGAGCAATAAACAACAGAAGTGCACCAGGCTTCCTACTAATGTATTCTGGAAAACATTTTTTAATCTGGGGATTCAATGAAATTATATCCTCCGTACACATGCTCCTCAGAACAGGCCAAATCAATCTCATGAAGCAAAATTCAGTGGGCAATTTGGGTCCAGTCACTTCAGAACATCCTGCACAGTGTTACCATATAAAGATGTCATTTAAACTGCTGTCAAAAATTAATTAGAGCCACCCCAACAATCGTGCATCTTTACATTTCATCATTCTTTGCAAACATCTGTGCTCTCCTCCCAGCTAATTACAAGCACAGAGATGAAAAACACAAGCATGGTGTGTGATGCCTCCTCCCATAGACCTATTTACACTCACTAATGCAAACACAGCTTGCTGCAAAGCTTGCCAACACTTTGGGCTTCTTACATCATCCCATTTCTGCTTGCTGGCCTAAAGAGGAGAGTCATGATTGAAACTGTCAGTCATACATATGAAAGCCCTGGATGCCTCATCAAGTAAATCACAGTATCACAGTATCACAGTAATGATGAGGCTGGAAAAGACCTTAAAGATCATCCAGTCCAA
>VZRI01002788.1:59380-91098 GCA_013397515.1 Upupa epops
GTCACCCCTGAGCCTCCTCTTTTCCAGGCTAAACAGACCCAGCTCCATCAGCCTCTCCTCATAGAGCTGACCTTCCAGCCCCTTTACCATTCTAGTTGCTCTTCTCTGGACTCATCCCAGCACCTCGGCACACAGACTGACAAACTGGTTAAGGTTTGGTGTGCTTTCCTGAGCTCAAGAAAAAAAAAATTAAGAAGACCTGAATAGGGTAAGGGATGGCTGGAATATCTATCTTAATTTCACAGACCTTTCAGTGGGTTTGAAGTCTGCAATTATCCTCTATGGTACAGAGAGTTCAGAGACTGCACAAGATTGGCAGTGCTGATAGTTTTTGTTGAGCTCACCACAAAAGACCAAGTCTAAGAGACAATTTAGCCTTGAGATATGCCAAGGGCTCATGCCATGCTGTCTGCTGTACGTGCAAATGAAGATACTCCTAGCATGCAAAACATTTTACCTCAAACCCTCTGCCCCAGTGAGTAAATGCCACCAAAGCAGGGAGAGTTTTCCACTTTAGTTTATATTTGTGTGCTAGATTTTTAAAAGTCTTCCACAGGTAGAGGCATAAAAAGTCAATATTTCTCATGTCTTGACATGAAGAAAAAAGGGCAGATAAGTGCAGTGACCTTTGAAGCTTTGGAATTTTTTCTCACACAGAGAAGATAAAACCTCTCTGGCATGTTCGTGGTGTTATCTATTCTGGTGATGTGAGAGGACACCCTTTGCCATGTGTGCATGGCAGTGACCTTATCTCACATACCTGAGCAGGAAATAATGCTAATGAAGGAGGAAAATCTGAGTCAAAGGGGCTGCAATAGCGAACACCAGTCTCAAAGGGAGAGAGCTGCAGACTAGTTACAGGTGTTGAGTGCTTCAGCAGAGCTGATGACTGGTCTCACTTGCTATTTAAGCTGCTCTCATTGGACTCTTGGCAACTGCTATGCTGTTGTCTACATAAATTCACTGACATTTCTAAGCAAGGTTTATTCATCATTGCAAAAAGGTACATCACTTCCAGTTCTTTGCCATTATTCATCAGCATTCTTTCCTGACCCTTCTGCAAAAACCTACTCAGTTAAACACCTGAATATTTATCAGGGGTGAATTCTTCATCATAGTACAGTGTTAAGTGGAAAATACCCAACAAAGCAAAACAACAAAATACTAGCCAAGTGGTATATGAAGCAAAACAAAGGGATGATTTAGTGTTGACTTGGCAGTGCTGGGCTAATGGGTGGACTTGGTGATCTGAAAGGTCCCTTCCAATAAAAGCAATTCTGTGATTCTGTGTGAATCTGGTTTCTTCAGCTCCATGACCTACAAGAGTCTTGATTCTGTCAGCTTTCCCAGCATGCTGAATCCACAGAGAAGGGATCTGAGTTCTTTATGTTTCCTTTACTTTATATGCAGACTGATAAATAGTGCCCTTTTCCTCTGATAGCTCCATTAAAAACCAAAGCTGTCAGCTACTGGTGATTACATTTCAGTTACTATTTCACACTGTTATGGAGCTATAAAATGAAATACTAATACAGATAGCTTTATTTACAGATTCTAGTAATAAAGACTATCTGTAGTAGCATTTTGTAATAATACAACATAATTACAATGTACCTCATATATAAAGCAAAAATTAAACGAATGACAGGTGAATTTATGTCCTAGAGTTAAATGCCTGTGAAATACCAGTAGCAAATCACACATCTGAGAGATCACACATCTGCATCACTAATGGAATTCTGGAAGACTGACTTCTTCTGGAAGATGTGGTGAAGAGCACATGGTGTCCACACACAGGGCCTAGGACAGCTGACACCACAGGGAGCTCTGCTTTGGGAAGATCAGCACAAAGAGAGGAAGGAACTAGGGACCAGGAATGTGCTGGGATCAGTCCAGCACAAGCTGGGATGAGATGAACAGTGCTGGTAGATTTACCATCACCAGCTCATAGGTACAGCTGCTGCCAGGTGTGTCAGGATGGGGGAAATAGAGCAAGGGCATGAAGCTGCAAGTACTTTGAAATCATGACCAAGGTTGGAAGTGAGAGAAGCTCTGAGGTGGAAGCAGCATGACCAGGGCGGGTGACTCCTCCCTCTCCAGCACCACCCCAATCCAAAACCCTATTACGTCCCCTATATCAGCTCCCAGCAGAGTTCATGTCCACAGATGGATCCACGGGAATGTGGAAGTGATGCAAACGGTGTAATTTCAAGGTCCCCATGCTTCCAACAAGCAAAGTTAGAGCCCTTGGTCACACAGACAGCCCTTTTCAGCCCCAGAGGAGAGCTGGGATAATTGCTGTGTGACCCCCCCACTCCAACTTATTAGTGCAAGGAGCAATCTCTCTACCAATATAGATAACACTGGGTTTGTCAGCTCCCCAGTATTTGTTTTCATTTAGCTGTAACCATCCCCTAACTATATGCCATCTATCAACATTTCTCCAACATAAGTTGCCTCAGGGAAAAACCAGAGATGAACAGCAGTAAGAAATTAGTCTCAAAATTAAACACAAAGGGGAAAAAATGTATATTTGAAAATAAAATATTTAACGTTCCTTTGCAATAATTAAGATTTGTTCTTGCAGTGCACAGTTCCTCTGCAGTTACTTTTCAGACCTTCCATCACAGTGTGGGTGAGAAACAGGAATATGAAAATGAGATAAGCTTAATTAAAACTGCTTCATTTATCTCATTTCCTTTAAAGAGCAAAACAGCTACCCTGATTGAAAAATTTATATATATAGCAGGCATTTTTCCAATTCAATTAACCAGGAATATACTTCTAGAAATTCTAATTTTAAATGTAAGTTCTAGAAATCTTCGCTTTTTTTTACTTCATTATCCCTTATTTTTAACCTTTTGTTTTCTGTGTAACAATCTCTCTGGTCAGCCAGAAAAAGCAGTCTTTGCAATCCAACCCGTGAAACCAAGAAATCATTACAAGTAAAGCAACTTCACTGAACCCTGAGATTTTTGGAATGACACGTAAATAGTTGTGAAACAAGGGAGTTTCACTAATGACATGTCCTGAAACCAAACTAATGTCCCCTTCTTAAGGACCCCATCACGTGGGACTTAAGTGGGAAAGAGAACTGTGCTGTACAGTCCTGCTTTACTCAGGAGTGTCAGTGTAGAGCTGCAATTATCCCACTGAAGTCATGAACATTATTTGAATGTCACAGCTGACGTGAGATGAGAATGAAGGTGATGATTAATGCCACTACTAAATTAAAATATTTATTATTATAATTAGATATTATTAGCAAATCTGAGTAAAAATAAATGATACCAAAAAAAGGCAGCTGCATTTGTGTTCTCTTTTTTTTATTTGCCTGTATGGGAATTCATCTGGAAACAGAACCAGCCATTACCAACAATCACAGGCTGTTCTGCAGCTCATCTGGCAAATGTCACCTAAATAAAAAGAAGCAAATAAATTAAAATCTTCATGTCACCTTATCTAACATAATAATCACAATGTGAAAATTACATTTGTGACAGAACCAGGTGTCTGTCAGTGTTCACAGACTTAATTCAGTTAATCCTTTCTCACAGGTAGTTCCAGAAAAAAACTAGATCGTTTCCATGACCAGCATTTTTCATGTGAGCAACCGCTTGTGAGTATTTATGCTGCATGTGATCTATACCACTGCATAAATTGACTTTGCTGCTACAGTGATTGCTATTTCTATGTGCACAGTATTGTATTGCGGTCTCTCTTTTTTTCTTTTTTAATTATACTTGATTAGAGAAACTGCATCACAGCAGGAGGCAGCAGAATCAAACGTGCTTAACCCTTGCATGCTTCTCTGACTTGTTTGTAAGCCACTGGAGCTGTTTCAAGGTCATGTTAGTCCTCTAACAACAGTTTCGTTTTTCAGACAGTGGAAAATTTAGGAAGGTGCAGTGAGAGTAATTTTGAAAAAAAGCTTTGAGGCAAAATTTAAATCCATCAGTGACTTCATTAGAGAAGCTTTACCTATCTGACTGTTTGGAAGTTGGATATTTGAAACTGCCTACAGCTGTTGTAGCTCTGGAGGTGCTCTAAAGCTCTCAACCTTGGGTGCAAGGTGTTATCAGCGGGTTCAGTGCCCAATATTCCTGTTGGGGGATATTTAGGTCCCTGTATCTAAAGAGCCTATCCATCTTTTTCTCCCAGCCTTTTATTACAGCAGACAGTGAAATGGTTCCAGGTGACTAAGTGGTACTTTGGAAGATAAACTCAGAGTTTTGCATTAAGTCGGCAACTATCCGCACAATTATGTCATGTAGCTAAAGGGAGAAATGAGACATATTTCCTCCTTTCCTCACCCTCAGTGACTTTCTTCAGATCATGCAAAAGTAGGTGTGATACTCCTGAAGGGAATAAGGCTGACCTGCATCAGAGAAAAGTTTTTTTCATCGTATTTTTCTGCAACTATATCAGATTTAATTAAAGGAAAACATGATCCTGCACACACCATCTCAATGTGTACCCTTGTGCTGATAGGTGTAACCCATGGCATATCACTACACAATACATGTGTAATTTCTGTTATAAATATCAAGGGAGTGTGCAGGTATGTATTTATCTATGATTTGTATGTAATATTGTACATACAGAACAGCAATTGAGCTATGTCATCCATTCTTTGCAAGGAAAGGTTAGCTGATTTCTTTAATTCTGCAAAGATTCCTTCTCATAGTTCTGATTTACTCATATATTATCATTAATACAAGAATAGGATGTGGGGCTTGAACATCCAAACATTGCAGAGTCTTTGTGTAGAGTACACATGTACCTGTACACTAAGATGTAAAGGATTTGTCTGCCAGTTTTGAAGCTCTGATGGTGCTCCCTTTTTATTGTGTACAAGTTCTTTTGTGTTTGTTCTAGGGATTCAATGTAAATGTAGGTAAAGCAGCTGAATCTTACAGTTCTTGGATAATTTGGGAACTGAACGTAGGGGTGATCAACACAGTTTTATCTACTGATTTCACTTTTTAAACTGTGCTTTGTAAGCAGAGTTGTATGCAATGGGTTAATAGGTTCTGCTGGACAATACTGAATATCAGTGTTGGCACAAATCAGCTCCCTGCTCAGCCTGCTTGTAGTTGGCAGCACTTCCTCTCATACTCATTCTAGTTATAAATACTCCTGACTATGAGTCTGATGGAAGAAGAAAGGCAACCTTCAGTTTGAAACTAAACTCAAGATCAACACTGTGATTGCATTTCCCTTGGGAAATTAATAAAAAGCCTGTGCTGAAATCCTGCCACCCAGCAGGGAGGTTTTTGGAGGTCTCATGGCTCCAGCTAATCTTCTATAAAACATGCCTGAGGTTTTCAGAAGTTTTAAGTACTGCAACGCTTCAGCAAGGGACAGACTCTTTATTCTGGTCATAGATGTTAACAGTGATTTGCTTAATAGGTAATAGGCACAGTTAAGCTTATACAAGGAGGTGATGAAGCCAATACTGATCTGTGGCATATAGTGGCTCCTAATTTAGGAAAAATTCCCAGCAACTGGAGAACTTTAAAACAGTGATGAAGTTGCAAAGAAGGTGGTGAACTCTTCATGAACAGCCACATGGGAGCAACCAGGGAAGTACTTTACCAAAAATCTGATGTGATCTCAAGAGATGGACACTGCAACCTGAGAGACTGCAGGAGCTGATTTCTAGTTGAGAGGACAAATGAGAGACAAAGAGGGGATAATGGATATGAAAATGAAGGCAACTTGCTCCTGAATGATATCAGTTTAGAGTGGAGGGAAGTTATAGAAGTAAAGCAGAAATCAAAACCACCAGAAGGTCTGCATGCCATGCACTTTTTCACTGTCACAGATCCAGGGATCCTGGTGCTGTATGTTCATCACTAGTAAGGCAGGCACCTGCACCAGTAGCTCTCATTCTGTGTGGCATGTAAATTCTTTCTATACTGATAAGGCTAAAGCATAAATTAAAGCCTGACAAAATTAAAACATATTCCCAAAAAAATTTCTTGGGTGTAAGGATCATGGCTGGCAATTTACAGTGATGTTTAATTATGAAATTACCATGGCAACTTTGTTATTACTATAGTCACCCTGGTGATTCTTAAATATACTTCTGCATAAGAGGAAATGCTTATTCTCACACCAGAAGGAAGAATGGTTTTCATGGTTAAGATGCTTAGTTAGTGCTTTGGAGAGCCGGCACCCAGGTTTGATGCAGTCAGTGTGTGAACTCCAGGTTACAGACTGATTTAAGCATCCTTCGCAGGATATTCAGAAAACATAAATCTAATCAACTTTTAGCTTGGTGTGGTCAGGGTGATGATACATAGCTCCATACCATCTGACTGTGGAGATCCTGTAACAAGCGCTGGTGTTTGAGGTATTATTTATTCACATGCCCCTACCCAGAAACTGCCCTATTCTGGGCCAGCTTATATAATTTTAATGCTTGACACAATTAAAAAAAAGACAAAGGAATCCTGGAGGCAAGAGTACATGAAGCATTCCCTCTGCCCTATGATACCTTCACTTTTCCCCATGAGCTTCCCTTTCTCTCTCAGCCTTTTTTCTGCCTTACCAGTATGCCTACAGCAATCGTGATACATGGCTAGCACTTGCATTTCTTCAAGCTGAGGAATGCACCAGCCTTCTGGGGAACTCCCTCTCCAGTATAAGCACTTACAACAATGGCTTTGGAGTACACACATTACAAGAGTTATGAAACACTGAGGTCATTTTTTTCAGATACTAGAGACTTTTAAGGACAGATTACACCTCTGGCTTTTTGAGATGATGTTTATATCCTGCCATAAGTTTATTTTGCCAAAGAGATGACCAAGAGGACCTGTTACTACATTCCCTTCAGCCTTCTTTTCCACTGTGATTACTTTTGTGAAGAGCCTGATCCAGCTTCATGACCTTGAATCTCTTTAACATGGGCTAGATTTTGCTATTCAGTTCAAGAAAAAAATATGAGGGGAAACACTTAACGTTTAGCTCAAAATACACTTATAGGTCAAAAACTGGACAAGTAACTTGGCATACCTTGGAATTTATTAGTCTCTAAAAAGTACTCTGATCAAGTAGCTTTATCTTCAAGAAGCTCCGATTTTAACTTTCCATGACAACCTTATTTCTGATATTTCAGTGTAATATCTAATCAAAGACAGCAAGAGATTGTGTTATATAATTTTTCTAACTGCTGTTGGAGAACTCACTGGATTTCATCTTCACTGATTTAACATTTGCCCAAACCTTGAATAGTTTATTTAGCTGTAGGCTTCTACTTTGGTTCATATCATTTATTTTGGACTCTTTTATTGCATTTCTTTGCATCTATCCAAGAACCATGTAATTTCATGAACAAGTGACTTTTCTTTCATCTTAACAGAAAAACTACATTGAGAAAAACAATACTCCCTGAAAGACAGTGTATCTGGTCCTTGCCACTGAAACATCTCCAGCTCGTAAGACAGCACCTAGAAACTCCTTCTCAGGACTGTAGACATGTGAAGACAAAGGAAAGTTTGATTCCCGGTGAAGGTATGGGCCCTGCTCAAGTGCTGAATCTGGTCAGGATGCTTAATTTTGTTCCCATTTGTGAAATAAGACTGATTGTCTTGTTTTTTCCCTGAAATGCCTGCTGCTGTAAATCACTGAGGAGCAGAGTTGTCTTTTACTGCTACAGTAGATAATATTTTACTCACTGGTCTCTTGGGCACATATAGATTTACTGAGGATGTTGCTCTCTGCTCTCCTTCCAGGAAGAGAAGCTGGTACAACACACACCTTATCTCAGTTTTGCAAACCCCATTCCCTGTCTCCTTTTAGCCCTGCAGCCACTCAGTGACAAACACTATGTATAATGATACTGTTCTCTTTGCAAAACAACCATGGACTGATAACATCGGACAAACGATACTACAAAATGAGCCCTTTCTTACAAAATGAACCACTTCTGACTGACAAGTCAAATATTTGGGTTTGGTTGTGAAGATTGCCTTTGTTTTTCTTTTTTCCTTCTCATGGAAATGCAGAAGAAGCAAGAAGTGGTTGACAAACCATGACTTTATTGTGGCCAGTGAACGTGGCTGCTCTCCCTGGGGCCGGCCTGTTCACAACTGTGATGGGGTGCATGAGGCAGCATGCAAAGGCAGACCTGTTATCCTGAGCTTGCTGAGCTCAGGCCTAAAATAGACTTGTCTATCTGCATCTGTCTGTGTGGTCACTGGCTGCCCCCTCCTCGCCTGCGTAATCAGAGGATGCTTCTCGTCTACTGCTGTCTGAGCTGTGCGTGGGTGTTGTGATGTATATTTGTACATTCACTTTGGGTGGTTCACGTTGCTCTTCTTTGATTACTGTCCTCTCAATCTTTCAGGCTAAATAAGATGTTAATTAACAATGAACCGTCGGTGACATATCACTGCCTTTTGTTTACAGCAGTGACTCTGTTTGTTAGGTTCCCTTTCCAAAAGCAACTGAATCAAAGGAAAATAAAAATATATATTAAACAATAGAAGTCTTTTTTTTTTTTTTGGATGGGTTTTTTTGGGGGGTGGGGTGGTAGTCTTTGAAAATAAAATCATTTGTTGTTTGCTAAAGAGAACTTCATTCTCTCTTATGTAACTACATATCTGGGAAACTGCTTCCTCCAGTCTGGCATCTTTCTGCCATCCTGTAAAGATTTTAAACCTCTGGAGCTCAGCTTGAGTTGATGCACATACCATCTGGTAAAGATGAGCACCTTGATCAAAGTAAAAGGCTTGAATTAAGAACAGCGCAAGCAAAGGGATGTTTTTATTAAAAGGAAAAATACAACAGAATTGGAGTAGAAGCCCAAGTATTACCATCAAAGACTATCAAAATGAAGTCCATCATCATAGCTGGCTTTTCAGTTCCTGAAGGCCCCCAAGGACATATATTGTCCACAACTTTCTTATAGCTTTCTGAGAAATACAGCACATGTCAGGAGAAAAATAAGGTCTAGAAGAAAAACTAATACCCTAAATTATGTGAAAAGCTAGAAGTTAGAAAAAAATTCACTGCCATTAAAATTTTATCATACACCAAGGTGAACAAAACAATTCTTTAAGATGTCGTTTATAATGCTCAACTGGCTTCACTCTACTCTCCAGCATTAATAAATTCAGTAGCGTTGCAGAAGGTATTCCAAATTAAGATCACGTTCTTCCTAATTCTGAGAACAGCATAATGTTAAGCCTTCAGGGGAAAGGAATTCTGAAAGAGAAACTATTCATTTAAAACCTTAGGAATAAAAAAGGGGGGGAAATGTAAAAGAAAGGGAGCAATAATCTGTGAGTCCATATGTATTACTGAGAAATAAAATACCTCATCTGTACAATATTCTGGAGTCAAATTGCTGACAATTCATCCTTTGGCACCTAACTAGTAACTGGAGGTTGTCAGTGATGCTGGGCTTGCACTAACATCCATGAAAGACAGATATTCCTTGGTCATAGACTGCACAACAGCCTGGGGAGTGATTCTTGGCTCTTGGGTCAGCTAGTGTGTACCAGCAGGTCTCTTCAGTGCTGTCCAGACTTAGTACCCCCAGAGTGTGTAATATTCACACTGCATATTGCTGGTAGCATAGCTCAGCATCCACCAGTCCTTTGTATCAGTCCATGACCACAACTATTACATGGTTTGCAGCAAGGCTCTGTGCAAGGCATGTGGCCAGGTAAATATGCACCCAGCAAAGGAGCTGCCAACACTGGCGACTTCACTTTAATACATGTCAAAATTATAATATCCCACTGCTTCTTATTCTTTCATTGATCACAACTGATCCTTGCACTGTTTGAGATCTATTACTCACCACAACTTCCTCTCAGAAGTTCAGCCCAGGCAAACTGCCATCATGGGTTACATGGTTCTATGGAGAGTTGTGGGTGAATTCTGTCTTTGATTTAGGTAAATAGTGCAGGACCTTCTTCATTGCAAGGGCTATCCAACTGGTATCCTCCAAAAAATTAGAGATTTTTGATGCCTGGATCCTGGTGAGTTCCTGCCATGTGAGTAACAGGGCTGAATACCAGTAGGTGGGAAATTTTAGATCCAGATATCATGGAATCACAGAAGGGATCTCTGAAGGTCATCTCATCCAATTCCAGATCCTGGGAGTGAGCAGTGTGAGTGCAAGGCAGTGAGTCACCTCCCATAAAGTCATGGTCTGAAGCATCCATACTGAAAGCTTCTTCTGTGCTTTCCACTATAAAATAAACAAATTTCAGCTCCTGGGAGGGGAGGTGACGATAGGGAAGGGGAGAGAGGAGAGAGGGGATTGGAGAGAGGGGAGAGGAGAGAGGAGATAGATGACAGCACTGCAGACTGACTTAAATTACTGTCTACATATGGTAACAACACATATTGTAGTACACATCCTAGTCAAACTTAGTTAAACATTGACAAATACTTAGAGAAAGAGCGTGTGTGACTGCATCATCTAGCATATGAAAGTGCCTGAACAAAGTGCACTGGTTTTGATATAGAGATAGATTATTATGACTGTCAAGATGGCAAAATAACCTCTTAAATCCTTTAGATCCCAAGGTACTTTACATATCTTTACCTAGAACAGAAATAGATTGTGTTGATGTATCCTACAGATAATACTAGTGAATAAAACTTAATTTGTAAGCATTTGGAGGAAACACTTCTACTGTTTAGTTTGGAGAAGAGGAGGCTGAGGGGGGACTTCATTGCCCTCTACAACTACCTGAAGAGAGGTTGTAGAGAGTTGGGTGTTGGTTTCTTCTCCCTGGTGACTGATGACAGAACCAGGGGCAATGGTCTGAAGTTGAGGCAGGAGTGGTTTAGATTGGATATTAGGAAGAAATTCTTTACAGAAAGAGTGGTGAGGCACTGGAATGGCCCTTCCAGAGAGGTGGTTGAGTCACCACCCCTGGAGGTGTTTAAGAAGTGTGTAGACACGATGCTTCATGACCTGCTAGAGTGGCAGCATGGAAGGGGTTATTTTGTGTTTTTCAATCTATCAGGCATTTAAGTTTTCTGTTGGTGTGGGGTGGTTGGACTTGGTGATATAGGAGGTCCTTTCCAACCAGGATTATTCTGTGATTCTGTGATTCTGTGATGTGTTTATATGAATAGTATTTTTTCAATTTGTCTTGACAACCAGAACTAGTCACTCAACGAGGAGCAACAAAAAATTCGTCAACTTCCCACAGCTCCACAGCTTGTATATCAGCTGAGCAGTGTTATTCTTTACAATAGATATCTCCAGAGTGCATGGACCATGAACTGAAATGTGGTTGCATAGAGTTCAAGGAGTTGCAGTTAACAAACATGTTTATGGGTTTGTTGTTGTTTTCTGGTAAATTTACCTTACAATGAATAGAAGGTCAAATTTATTAGAGATTTATTCCCTATAAGAACTTCAGCCAGATCTTAAAAGATATTCTTCTCCAAAGTTATTTTTATGTGCAAAATTGGAGAGCTAAGATACTTTAGAATCTCTCATTCACCTCTTAGTCACCTCTCCTGAGATGTGCATAGAATAACAATGGAATAAAAGACATTGTGCTTAGTATTTTTTTAGCCTGACTTGATCTGTGTAGTACCAGCAAAAATATTCACAGCTGACTAACTGACAAGGGGCTATTTATGGATCAACATCTGAAGGTTTTTGTACTTTAAAAGTTCAGAAGGTAAAAGTTCCAGAGTTCCTCACATGTCTGTCTTTCAGCGTCTCTAATACAAAAGTGGACCCTGATTTTGCTTGGTTTTTCACTTTTCTGTTTCTACAAGAGGCTGCTAAAGTAGGAGCTGGGGAGGTAAATACAGTTTGCGTTATAAGGTCTGACTAACAAATCTCTGTGTGACCTATCTGGACTGCATGAGGTTGGGCTGTGTTCACAGGCAGGGAAGAAAACAGTATCATAGTATCACAGTAATGATGAGGATGGAAAAGACCTTAAAGATCATCCAGTCCAACCTAAAACCAACCAAGTAAACCTAAACATCTGACACCTAGATCATGCCACTCTGCTCTTCATCCAGCCTAACCTTAAACACCTCCAGGGACTGTGACCCAACCACCTCCATGGACAGCCCGTTCCAAAACTGCATCACTCTTCCAGTAGAAAACTTCTTCCTAATGTCAAGCCTAAACCTGCGATGGAGCTTAAGACTGTGACCCCTTGTCCTGTCTCCAGTGTCCAGGGAGAGGCTTAGGATACAACTTCCCAGCCAAAAGGAATCCGCCACTGAGCCAGAGCAGTGATGGTTTGGAATTTTTTTCATTTCTCTTCTTAAAATAATAATTCAAATGAGCTAGCATCAGTTGGTTCAGTACCACAGAAGGTACTACTGGGTAAAAATCACCTTTGCCTCATGATGCCCTGTGAGATTCCCTGCTCCAGACAATGCCCCTCATCAGTGGTGCTTGGACAAAGTTTGTTTTTCAGAAACTAAAATCCTTTCCCTTCTTGCTTCTCAAAGAGCTGAAGCTGAACTGAATCCAAAGCTTCTCCTCCTCTGTGCTGCTTCAAGGTGTGAGTAGCTGAAAACTGTGTGCAGGTACTATATATAGAGCAAGGCATCTTCCAAGAGAGGGACTGGCTGTCAAAGAGAGGTAAGCATCTGTCTCTTCCTTTCCACTCTTCTTCGGTCTGTCTGTAGAAGGAAGAGGCAGCCTTTCCACAGGAATGGTAACAGGACATTTCACAGATTACAAAAATTTAGAGTCAGGCCCAAGAGATGTTCAGGATGAGGTCAAGGAACTGCTTGCACAGATGCAGTCCAGGCAATGTAAAGCAATTGGGCTCAATGACTTTCATATAAATCCATTAATATGGTACCAACAAATGCCTGGTTAGCTATTAACCACCTTGTTCATAGCAGGAGCATGTTCTCCTGCCATTACTGAGCTCTCTCTCTTGGCTGTAGGAAATAATTGAATCACTGGCAGTAATACTGTAAAAAAACCCCCAGAACATAAATATCATGTAGTTTGTGTTCCACTCGTTGAAATCATAGCACCACTGTTACTCATTTGTTGAACACGTTGCACGGTAAATGTTCTTTCCTCCTCCTGTGTGTTTTGTACAAGGGAGATTTTTCTTTCTTATTTGTTCCTAGTACTGTTGAGGCCCTCAGTGTTTGACATTTGAAATGAAATCTACTTATTTCCTTTACCAGTAAAGAGAAAGGTCTTTATGGTGCCACTAAGCAGAGAGGAAGTGTGGACTTCTGGTTCAAGTACTAGATCCAGACTGGAAGATGCCAGAATGAATCCCTGGATGACCTCACACAGGTCACAAGATCATTCTGTGCTCAAAAGAGACATTTTAAATGCTCTTTCCAGCAGCTTCTCCAGCAGTCAAGAAGAGTGATAGAATGACAGTGTCAATTGTCAGCTGTGACAGAGCTCTGTGTAGAGATTTTTAAAAAATAACTTTGGACTTCAAAACACACTTTCAAAAACAACTCTGCTAGCCTAGAGTTCAGCATCTGGCCATGGCTTTGCAGCTGCAGATCTTACAATCAGTTTTAGATGACTAAATGCATTGAATTAATTCCCAGGTCCTCCTTGCCACACTCTCTTTTTCATACTTTTGCATTAAAACACTGTCATCCTTTTGCAAGTCTGCAGCTGTCTGTGAGAATGCTACAAGAAGTTTCTCAGTGCAACAAGCCGGTGACCTAAACTGATAGCAAGTGTTTCTTTGGAGGATAATGATTTTACTCTGTATTTTAGCCAGATTAGAAATAATGAATTTCCAGTTCAAGGAACCAGGCAGAAATATTTTCTGAGAAGACACTATCACATTTTAGTCCTCGGTAAATGGTTTTGTATTCTTATAGAATAACTTGGAAAAATACTATGGTAGTAAAGAATTTGAAATAAGAGCACTGTGAAAATACTGCTAACTGCCACCAGTGATAGAGGAGTTCTTATTGTGATGAGTAACTTTCACAGAATAATGAGCCCTGGGGAATTGCTCCTCTGGCATTCAGTACAGCACCTGAAAATAAGGGTTATTCAGAGACCACAGTCATGCAAATCATTTCAAGTTCCATTTTAAAATCTTACAATTCAATGAATGTCCCTCGTGCAGATGAATTAGTACCATAATCTATACTAATCCTACCTCCTTTTGTCATCCTTCAGCTTTTCCTTTTCTATGCTGTCATCACATTCTCTCAGTATAATACCTGATAGATGCATCTATATGATTTTCATAGGGTTTCAGAGAGGATGAACTCTGCTCCAAACTCTGCTCCAAACTCTGCTCTCTTATTGTAGCCCTGAAACATCAGATTCTATCATAAGCATACACTTACAAAAATAATTCTAATATTATTCATAATTTTATATTACATCCATTATAATTGGAGAAGAGTCCTTTCCATCCTTTCTCCTTTTCTACACTAATGAAATCTCTAAGATTATATCTCATGTATTTTCTTCTGAGCATTCAATCTTTAGAGACTTAAGTAATTCAATATCACATACTTAGAAGACACTGAACATCCCAAATGTCAACAGATCTGAACATTTAAAAGATTTACTTTAGCTTTACTTTACAGTGTTTCAGTTAACAAGGACATTTTCATTTTTCACTGCTGCCCTTAATACAACAATTTGCCTTTAAGCTGCCCAGGCAGAATGATGGGAGAGAAGGCCATTAAAAAATGCAGTAAGAGAGTTTTCAGACAGGCTGTAGATGCCATTGAAGCTGAAGAATTGCTTTCATACTTAATGACATCAGTGGATTAGATTATAATATAATGCTATCAATGCATTTATCCAAGCGAGCTTTGGTAGCTTTTAACAAAATTGTGCTGCACATTTGAACACGATAATTAACACTGCTGACATAATTTTGGGTGGAATTACATATAGAAGTGTTGTTTTCACAGTCTCAGATGCATGGAAAACAAAACCAGGTTTTGGATATGCCTCTCTTCACCCTTAATTCTCAAGGTCCTGAAGTCCTGAGGCTCTGAATGTGTTACAACACCAGGCTGCATCGTCATAAACTAAAAATGTTCCAACTAGCTCCTTTAAAAATTGAAAGAATGAAAGAAATAGAAAATTGCTATGACTCAGAATTTTTGTAACTCCTGCTCAGATTCAGCTACACACTAAAGCAGTGGCAAATGACCTTTCTAGGTAATTTCTGGTACAGCTGAATAGATAAGACTGGAATTTTCAAAAAAACAGTTTTCCTGAGTTTCCCAAGCTGATGGACCTAAATATTCTGAAGTCAATTAAAAGAATTTGCAAATGTAGGTTCCAATAGATCATACCTCAGTAGAATCACATCCATTTGCATCAAGAGAGATTCGCCAACATTCTCCAACACTTCTTTTTTTGGTTTTATTTTTTTTTAGTAGTTTTTTTTGATTTTTTAATCTCAAAATGAAATACCTCTCACAGGATTAAAATCCCACACAATAATCTGTATATTTTGGTGACTGACTATTTACTCTCAGTACATTTGTGACCTAGGTAATGTGTATTCATGATCTGCATCATTTCAACAGCTTGAAAGGTGTTTTATTGCTAGTTTCATGTTGTAAAGCTGCCTGTAACCTTGGGGCTTTTAACAGTGAGTTGTTAAAAACGTTTTGCAGTCACTGCTTACAGCACGTTCATTAGTTGTAAACACTGGTTTTGTTGTTGTTGGTTGGAGTTTTTCATCTGATTGCTCATTATGTGTCCTAGAGATACAGAGAAGTGTTACCTGGACTTTGTTCAGATGGATTGCAGATAGTTAGTGTGTTCAATAATACAAGTAAATATGGAAATACTTTTGGCAAAATTAACTGATGTACTTTCCCAAATCTATTCTCAAATACAAGAACTGAGACAGCCCGCAGGTATCCTATTTGCTGTTGTCGCCATTATTATTGTTGAGTATTTTTATTATTAATATTGCTACTCTTATTTGTAATCATATTACTTTGTCACTCTTATTTATAATTATATTATTTCTTTTGTTGTTTTGATTTCGTAGGTTATATTTTATCATTTATTACTTGTTTTCATATTGCTCACTTTCTTTATAATGCTCACTATTCACACTGCTAACAAGTACAGTTGTATCTTGCAGTCTTGTGTGCCTAGAGCCCTAGTAAATATTAATTGAGATTAATTTTAAAAGAATAATTATAAAACAGCCCCTCCTCTCATTGAAAATGAGCAAAATATAGACCAGAGGCTGGAAAACAACAGGTACAATTAAACCTTCACAAGAGTTTTGAGGCAATTTTAAAATCTTTCTAGTGTTTTTTCTGTCTGCTGTTCCAACTGAAAATATTCTTTTTTTCTATGTATCTGAAACAGGAACTGTGATTGCTATGTCATGCAGCTATTTTCTTGCAGCTTTTCGGGAAGCTGAGCAAGACAGCTTCAAGTACATCTTTCTAATATAAACTGTGGCTCTCCAGCAGCCACTTCCGATTTTCTTTTCCAAACAAAGTAGCAGCAACCATGAATAAGTTCAGCTAGAAGCACCAGGCACAGAGGAGAGGCAGATTTCTGCTTGGGGTAAATTTCTAATACAAGAGAGTTTTTGTGTACTTCTTACAGTTAATTAATGACTCCTGATCTTTTGTGCTGTAGTTTCTCACACTCTCACCCTCACCTCAGCACTATGTCCTGGTCTCTTCACTTCCAAAATCTAGCTCTACCACACTGATTCTCATAAAGCAGCAATTTTGAAAACCACAGAATCTTTTAAAGAGGAAGGAAAAATACTCTAAGGGAAGGGGAAACACATTTTCTTTCTGTTTTGCTGCTGAAATACATGAGAACTGAAATACATGTGCTCTTTTCTAGCACAAAAGTGGTTTTGCCTCTGCTTCCCCAATACAGTTCTGTCACTCAGCACAAAAAATGCTGTAAATTACTCCATGCTGCTTTAATAAAGTGACCTGGCTTATAGCCCAGTAAAGCAGATGGCGTTATAGATTATAGGCTAATGCCTTGAAGGAGGCCCAATAACAAAAGATCTTCAGAAAAGAACTTGAAAAGAAAAAGAACTGTAGCCAGTGTCTCTAATAGTCTTTCTTAGCTGGCAAGATTGATGGAGTCATGACAGAAAACAATTACATGTCTCCAACAACAAAATATTAAATGCCATTGTGAAACGCCAAGAGAATTTAATCCCCCAAGCATGATTCTGAAGTCTCTGAGCCATTTTGGAGAATGAGTATTGAACCCATGGAGGAGGCAGAGTGCTGGTTGCAGCAGGAGAGCAGAAGCTTACTGCTGACATCACCGTGGGAAACACTGATTCCAGGTGCATAAGAAAAACCATTGTAGCACTCTACCTTGTAGGAACTTTGCGTTTGCAGGTTATTTTCCCATGACCAAGGTCTTTTCCACTGTTTTATGAATTAGTTCTCTTGAGTTTGTAGCCTTGAGTTATGACCCTATTTATATTGCAGTTAGGAATCTCACTGTCTGGTACTCTCACGCACTCCTTAATCTGATGGCAGTGTCTCCTTCTTGTTCTAATTTGAAGGTCAAGACACAAAGGAGGAGTGCCAAGTTACTCACTGACAGCATGAATTGTATTTCACTATCCTAACAAATAAACAAGGGGGTGGATTGTGTGTAGCTACTCAAAGTGGGTCAGAACTTTGGGTTTGTGTCTCATACTGACAATCAGGAAACACAAGCACTGAGCTGCTGTGACCTCTTAAGTGATTACAATCAAAATCCATTGTGTACTTGTTTGTAACAGATTCATTTCTGTAAGCAGTTGAGTTTAATTGGGCCACAGCTGGTGTTGGCTAAGTACAGGGAAAGCAGAGGGATGAAGGTAATAGATTTATTAACACAACAGGTCTCTTTAAAGTGAGGCTTCACTCTTAAATTATATCTGCCTTATTTCTCTTAGCTCATGAACATTTGCAGAGGGTTCCAGGCCTTCAGAATAGGAAATACATTGTGGGTCTCACTATATGCATCTCCATACAGTTTTGGAATAGTCACCTCTTCCCACCACGTGAATTGGTGCTTCCAGATCGTGTGTAGCACTTTGGCACAAACCCCTGTGCAGAGCCCTTCCCAGCTTTGAACTACAGGTCCATAGCTGCCTGCAGGTCCTTCCATAGCGACTGCCCTTCTTTTAAGCTGCAACTGCATAGTTTGTTAAAAAAAAGGCCAACGTACATTTTGGTGGTGGCTGAAGAAAGGATGTTCTGTCTAGATTTTGTGATTAGCACCAGAATTGTCCTCCTGTCTTCAGCCTCTTCTGCCTCCAGATCCACACAGGGAGGATTCACACAGATACACAACGTCCGCTTTTGTTTGATGCAGTACTGCAGCGAACAAGCTTCTTCATGCCTACTGTCTCACAGGGTGTGCATGAGGACACAAGGAGTGGGGAGAAATGCAAAGTAAGCATAGGCATGGCCCCATCCCACAGTACTCTATGATGAATTCTAGTCTTCATTATACTACTCTGTGAATCTGGTGTCACTTCTTATCTGTGCTGTATTTTGGCCTAGTCTGCAGATCAATCAGTCTGAGCAACTCTCAATTTCTCAGGCCTTTGCAGTTCAAAAGCACTTTAAGGAAAGTGCTGGAAATGCAAAGAGGAAAAAGCAGAGGCACCTGTAAGAGCCTTCATCTGCAGGATGCTTGCAAGGACTACACTGATTCACAGCACCCAACCTCCTGTAAGCATCAGCAGCTTACAAGTATTTGACACCTTTGTGCATCCTTTGGAATCTCAGATTATTCACCCTATGAGGTACAAAAGGTTATATATGCATTTTCAAGGAAGAGAGGCTGGGGCACAAGGAACTTTTCTTTGCTCTAATTCCCTGGACTGTGCAACACAAGCAGAAAGAGGATTAGGAGAAGGACACTCCCTGCAGCTTGGGGTTGTCTAAGGAATAACCCACTTCACATTCATGCTAGGAACTGGCTGAGTACGTACAAGGGGTAGAAAGAGGAGAATGTCTGAGTCTGACACAGTTGAGGCAGGAGAGCCACCAAGGACATGACTGAATCCCCCAAATGCAAGGCAGCAAACTGGGGCTGGGCTTGGTGAACAGCCAGACCAAATACCAGCTGCGTGAGAAGCTCAGAATGAACTGTCATCATCTAGATATCGCTATTTTAGGTAATAGAGCAAGGAAAGTAGTCTGAACTATTCATAGTTTCAGCCAGCATCTCGAGCAGCTGCCATATAAAATAAAGTCATTTTTTTCCCAGTGCGAGTCTGCTATAGCACTAAGATGCTGCAGAAAATGGAGACAATTTTGAGTCTACAACAGACATAAATGCACACATTTCCAGCATTAAGAATGTCATTACAAGCATTTCATCTGCTAAGAATGCGTGATGCATCACTGCATAAACACTGAAGAAATAAACACAGTTCAAGGGCTCATCCTGGGAGTAGTTCCATTATTAAGCTGTAGTAGTGCTATTATGCCACAAACAACAACTGATATGTCTAAAGGAGACATCTTACTGGCATGATCTGTGTTCAAGGCTTCTGAAACAAATCTTATTTGGAGCATGTCATGATAGCCGTGCTATCCCGATCACTCCGATCACAATGCAGCTCTGGGTGTGTGCAGTCTCATCTCCTTAAGTGTCACTGTTGTACGTAAGGAAAAAAATTGTTTGTTAACACTTAGGATATTTATATGCAGATTTCCAGTGAATATTTTATGTAAGGAGAATTGCTCATATTTCTATTAATTAAGAGAAGCAATGTTGCCTTCTGAGTGTTTTTTCACATGCTAATACAGGGCCAATGCAGTGGGTCTAAGTCTGCCCTGGTGTACAAAGCCAGTGGGTGGAAACAGTGAGTCTTATTGGGCCAAACAATTACTTAAATGATGTCATATGACATCCAGTACAAATGATTCGGGTAATTGGCCAAACCCAGGTCTTGCTGAAAGCAGTGTGAGCAAGAGGAAAGTGGTGAGACTCATATTAGTATTGCATTCAGTGGCTGAAACTAGGGGAGGTGGGAGAAGAGAATGGACTCCTACTGTGTCTTTCACCTTAATTTATACCTTCCTGGTACTTTCTATTTTGTATGCTTCAGAAGGTTATTTTATAGAGTATCTTTAAAAAATCTCTTAGTTCTCTTACAATTAGGTTAAACAGTGGCTGCATATGCTGGTCTGTCTTCTACCAATGAAAATGAGTAGTTTCTAGAAAAGTAAATGATTTTGTATGGTGTAAAAAGGTTCAACAGATGAAAATTCATCTTGATATTTTGAATAAAATTCAAAACATGTTACACTCAACACTAAGTCAAAGTGCAATAATTATGTTGGTTTTCATTTTGATTTAGGCTTAAGCCAGGTTCCCCACAAGGTTCAGCACAGTCCCACTCTTACTGGAGGCAAGTGTAGGAAGGCACAGCAGGACAGGTGCTGCAGAAAAGTGGACCCTTCCTTCAGTGACAGTGCTGGTTTTAGCCACTTTAACCTACTCTAGAAACTGCCTGGGTATATTATTTCTAGTATCTTATGAATAATAGAAATAGAAACAGTAATAAGAACTCTCTGGGTCTTCTTACTCTTCCCTTATAGATTTGAAAATATTAGTAAACAAGGGGGTTTTCTGCTTTTCCTATAGCTCCGGTGTGTTCTGGAATCCTCAGAGACCTCTTGAATATTTTAGACAGTGCAATAGCACACCATGCCATTTTAATTAAGCTTGATGTGCACCAACCTTGAAATTGGATCAAAATGTCTATTTACTGATCATGTTGTCGCTAAATTCAGCAACTGATTTTCACTAGTTAGACTGGAAAAGCCAGCAAGCAACTCCACGTAATTTCAGTTGGCCACTGGAGATAGTGGACTTTTCATAGAACAATGCATGTGCTTAAGTACAAAAAGCTTTTAAAATATTTCTATTTAAGTAGCACAGGGAGGGGGAAATGCAGTATCTTGATGTTGCATGCAGATAACATCAATTAAAAAAACCTAGTTTTAGTGCTTATAATTTGGACATGCAAATCATTTCACTAGTGTCAAGTTTCTTGGAGGCACTGTGACACTCTCCAGAATCTTATCTCCAGTTTTCTGGGGAAACTGAGGCACCAAGTAATTGAATAAATTGTCAAGATCAAATGCAAAGACTATCATGCTGAAGAATGTTGAAGGGATTTCTCTTTAACACAATGTCAGATCACAGATTTTATGACCTAATATTCCTCTCTGACACTGTAAATGCATGTTAATATGACTGATGTCTGTGACAGTCATCAATTTAAATATTGGGCAAATGGATCACACGCCTTTAATCTCTTGGTTCTTTTATATAATACAGGGTATAGTTCTGCACTCTTAGCTTTTTCTCCATCTTAGCTGGGAGGTTATAAATCACAGCAAATGCTGTTCCCTTTCCTAACGGACATTAGCTGTTTTGACTGAGTGATTTCATCTTACTCGTGTTACACAGGATGTTACCTTGCTTCCAGGAAGCATAGAAAGTAGAAAGCAGTTATTCTCCCTTGTTTTAATCAGATTTTACAGTAAAAACTACCAGGAATGGAAATTCATAAACACCTTTTTCTCCCAGTTTAGCTCTTCTTGCAGTAGCTGTTGCCAGTGGAGCTCCTTTTGGTATACAGCAGTCTGAGCAGAGAGAAACCCAGTGTGTGTATAAAAGGCTATTTATTCAAAGTTTGCTCTTGGAGCTTTTCTCATTCCTCTTTAGTTCTCATCTGGGTGTTCACCTTTGTCATGAGCACACTCAGTAGCACTATGGTACATGTGTAAGTGCTTGAGTTCAGGAAATAGAGCGATCTAGGGTTGCTATAAATCAGCTACTAGGTTCATGGGCAGATCTCTGTGGGACAAGATATTATATGGAGTGTGACAAATAGGGACAAGAGCTGCCCTGCCATCACATGACTGCATAGAAAGCTTGAAATATATTGTACAAAAAGCTCACATACACAAGCAAACCTGGGTTTGATATTTGCAATAAATTTCCCTTCTGTGGTCAGCTTTTTAAAGAAGAGAAATTTCCTTTATTTCTTTGCACTGATTGTTCTTCTTTGCTGGCAATGCTTGAAGCCCATCCACAATCTGCTTAACTGGCTGCTCATCTCACAAAATGTGATTTATCCACATGGAAGACTTTTTTTTTGGTGTATCTGCATGATGAGTATTGCATCCACATAGGAAGACAGGACTCCAAGTGAGTAAATGAGTCATTTCCCCTCATGATGAAACACATGGAGACCTCACTCATGCTGGATTAAAGTGGAATTAATGCAATCAACTCAGTAGGAAGTGCTGGGTTGGGATTTTTTTAAGCCTCTCTCCTAAGGTGCTAGGCTCAGCTCCTCATATATGAAAAACAGAATGATAAGTTCAAGACCATAAAATCAAGGAGTGAAACCTTTTGTGAAATGTAGCCTTTTCCACTGAATAAAAGATTAAACTTGGTTATCTTTTGAAGGACAATTGGGACTCAGAACAGCATACTATGCAGACTCAGGTTTCCTGCGAAGACAGCCATTGGAAGAAAGCTGGTCAATCTTCATGTCCAAACCAAGCCCAAAGTAATTACCCAAAAATCACTGAGAACATCAGTACGTGAGGAGTTCAGCTGTCGAGGTTTTCGTAAGTAACATTGTCTTACAGTTGGATAAGCTCACTTTGAGTCCTGGTCTCCTTTGCCAGGGTCAGGTGCCAGAGACTTTAATCAATTCATGTTAATTTTTTCTGTTTACTGATCTGCAATTGCTATTGTATTCAATATTTTTCACAATCTTGGATATTTCAAGAGGTGAAGGCCTTATTGATTCATTATTGCCCAGAGAGAAATGCTGGACAGAAACAATAAAATAGTTCTTTCCCCATTACTTGGCTCATTTTATCAATAAAGCTTCCATTACAGCTCAGAATTTAAACTGCCAATTTCTATGTGTTTTGAAATACTGGTATAAGAATATGGCAATTTTTATGAACAATAGTCAACAAGACATGGACTTGGGTTGTAGGGAAAATAATTTTTTTCATTAACAAAAGCCAATCTAAGCAGTTAGTTTTATACAAAATAAAGCTTCCCCTGGGAAGTTCCTAAGAAAAAAATTAAATCAATTCATTCAGAAGATTGGCTTCAGTGAAGTCATCTTCATGGGATGCAGAGGGATATCTGCTCCAGCCCCTGGAGTAACCAACCCCTCTTCTTGTCTGGCATTGGTGTCTTTAGGACGGCTACTCATAGTGTTTTCAGCACTTAGCACTGCTGTGCAGCATTTTCTCTTTCTTAGATACCTTTCCACAGAGGTGCCACCAACTTTGCTGATGGTCTCTGCTGTATCCTGCAATGGAAGTGCTGCAGAGAGATCTGAACCTGCTGTGTCCATCACAAAGCTGTCCATGATCTCTTCTAAAAAAGGTCCCTCTACAGCCTTCCTCTGCCCACACTTTGCCACAAGCACCCAGTATAGAAGCCATATCCTATCATGTGCACCTCAAGGTTAAGAATTCTACCAGGGCATGATGGCTGCAGACCTGGCTTCCTCCCAAACTGACCTCTCTGACAAGTTCTTCCACAGCAGTTAGCAACAGGTCCAGCGATGCCTCTCCTCAGCTCAGACTCTCCATCACCTATACAAGGAACTTGTCCTCAACGTATTTTGGTAGTTTCCTGCACTTGAAGTTTTCTCTGCTGCTTTTCCAGTAGATGTCTGAGTGGCTGAAGTCCCTATCAGGATGAGGGCCTATAAGCATGACATTCCTTGCATTTGTGGGGATCTTTCTCTCTATGTAGCTAAACAGCATCTCAGTGAGAGAGTTCAATAACTACCAGCAATGAAATACAGGAAGAGAAGCCATAAGCTTGATTTCATGAGATTTGAAGCCAATTTCAGTTTTACCTTGAATAAATGCTTTTTCTTCCTTTGCAACACTATTGCATTTTTCCTGCAGCGTGTGTTTAGGGTTGCCAAGACGATGCTGCAGTTATGTCAGAACTAGGACAACTGCATAATCGAGCACACTGCATGTACACTGGGATTTTTGTCACCTATGAAGTAACTTTAATTCTCAATAGAGTTTGTCTGACCTATGTTAAAAATGTTTGAAGCATAGCAAAAGACAGGAATACAGACTGGAAAACAACTACTCTTTTAAGTGGCACCTTCATGGAATTTTAAGGCCCACAACCTACAAAATTCAATTTTTTTGGCATGTATTTAAGTTAGAGTGATACATGCGAAATATGTATGCCAAATATGAAATATGTGCTAAAACTGGTGCTACCTCTGTGCACCTCAGTTTCAGGTAAATATAACATTATACAGACACAGTTCAATCAAGTGGATTTGAAAAGAACATTGGCCTGATTTGAAAAACACTGCACCCAGTGCAGCTTTACCTAGTTGTTTGGTTGTGGTGGTAAAACTGGGGGGCACTGCTCCGACCTTAGCATTCCTTAGAAAATGGGTAGACTATCTAACTGCAGAAAAACCAAAGTTGTGGCACCTGGTTTTGTAAGTCTTGACCCACGTTAGCACATATGAACAGCACTTGTGCACGGGTACCCTCAAGTTTCAGTAACTTAGCGAATCACTACACTTTGCTCCATCACAGGAGTCATTTACGAGGAAGCTATTAACCCCCAGCTACAGCAATCTGATCCAAGTTTATCCATCTTTTATTGCTGAACTAAGTCAAATGATCTCCCATTTGCCACAGGCTTTGAGCATACAGATGGCTCTGGGGTCAGCAGGCAGGTGGTAATTCATTAGACAGCTCTACCTGAAGTGTACAAGCCCATAGGAACCTTAACTGTGTCTCCCCTTCAGTGATGCTGAGGAACACAGCTTCCTCACAGCAGGAATCCCAGGACAGTTTTCAGCACAGGCTGCTCTTGATGCCTTCACCCTCTTCGGCAGTGCAGGCAATTTCTCTCATGTTGAGGTGCATCTGTGTGACAAAATCCATAGAGACCACAAGTCTTTCATTTTTCAGAAGCATTTTACTCAAGATATTTGCTCTGAAATCCATTATTTGATCACTCTGTGTTCCCTTGCCACTGGCAAGGATGAAATTCCCCGTTTGACAATCACGTACTCACACTGCAACAGAGTCTTGAGCCAGGAGTGCTGAGTCCCCCAGGCACAGCCCTTCCACGTGAGCATCCTTCGACGCTGAGTCCAGTGCTGGCCTCAAGCTGCTCTCAGAATGATTCAGAATTCAAAGAGTTAGGCACCTTTATTAGCACAGCAACCTTGACCAGGGCTTCAAACTGCTCAGCTCCAGCCATTCACACCAGGAAAAGCTGTTCAGAGAAGCATTCAGCATAGCCACATGAGGTAGAACAGGCTAAAAAACAACACCCAACCGTGGCTGAGAAAGGTGAAATCATTTGCCTCAGATCAAGAGGCAGATCAATAGCAGAGCTTAAAACAGAGCTCACATTTTCTGTTAATTCACATCACAAGTACTTAATCTCTTGATTTCTTCATGTAGCTGTGTTCACAACACAAACTGTTATCTTTAGCAAAATAAGCATCCAGGTGGTTAATTAAAAACTGATGCCTTCCACTTTACATTTCAGCTTTTCTGTACTCTATCATCCTTATTATCATGATGCTAACTTAAAAGATTAAGTAAAAGCCTGAATACAATAAAGCACAATAACTGAATAAGATCAGAAGATCATTTTAAAAGTGTGTCTGTTCACTCAGCTTTCCATCTGACCTTCAGTGTTTCTTAAGGTGTTTAGAAACACCATCATCTTCATACATGTCTGTATTACAGCCAGAGAAGAAGTTCCTTGAATCCAGCATACATGTAGGGATGCATTAGCAGACTGAAGATAAACCTTCTCTCCAGACCTACCCTGCCATTTATTAGCATGTTAGTTCACTGTTACCTAAAGACTACCAAGATTGAAAAAGAAACTATTTTAACTAAAGTGGACCTTAAAAAGTTCAAGGTGTGATGTTCTTAGTGCAGCTGAGAAATACATAGACCTACACACGTTGCATACACCAGCACCTGAGAGTTTCTTGGAAGACCCTTGATCTTTAGGTGAGCTTCCCTAAACATATTGCAGTTGTTACATCTCTTTGCCAGCTTAGTTCAGTTCTTGCCTAGACAGCTTTACAAACTCTGGTCGCTAATGTCTTTGAAGCTTCTTTGCAGTCTCAACTTCTCTATCACCTTTGACATGATCCTACCACCTAATCTTTTTCTGCTACTGCTGTCATAAGAGCTGATCTCATCCCTCTGCATTCAGGCATCCCATGTTCTGCCTTTCTTACTGTTTCTTACTGAAGTCTGGGACTCTCCAGGGCTCTACCGCCTCCAAACTTTGCCCTGTTCTCTTTTCTTTGCCTCAAATCACAAACCAAAGCATCCTTATCACAAAGATTTGCATTGGTCTTCCCTTCAGTCCTTGTTCTGTGTCACATGCATACAATGCCACACGTGAATATTGGCAACGGCCTTTGCCAGTGGCATGTGTCTGCCACCTATTGGTGTGTCTACAGGTGCAGATGTGGGCAGACCAAGATCCTCCAAGATCATTTGAATTTGTCCAGGTGCAAACCATCTCTCATACTGCAGCTGAAAACGTCATGTCCCCAAACAAGCTAGTAGGGAGGTTGACATGCAGGCACCTCAGCTTTATGGATCACCAGATTGCTGTGGCTTTCAAAAGCTCGATCCACCGCAATGGATCCTTGCAATTTCCACTTGCAGAAAACATATTCAAATATTTACTTTTCTATTTTTAAAATGCATCTGGATGTAATAAGCTCCATTTAATGTGTATAATATATTTATATTTAAGTTGCATTTTTCGTACATTGTATATATGTGTGTATGTATGCATGCATGCACAAAGGTTTACTTCCCTAGCTTAATTCAGGCACAGTCAGCGATAGTCTCTTAATATGCCCTGCTAGGCTGGCTTTTTAAGCTTATCTGAGTCAGAATGTATTTGCTTGTGCATAGCACTGCCTTAATGAGTGTGTGCGACATCTCAACCAGAAGTCTTTTGCATCTAACAACTCGGAGCATGAACAAAAGACCCCAAGTCTCCCTTGTAACTACCTGATAGGCTTGCTCTACATTGAAGTCAACATCTTATTTTGCAATCTCTTCTTCCCATAATTTTACACTCAAAGCTTTTAGCATTAGCACCCTCTTGAAGAGTTAAATGAGAATTTGTCAGTAAAGAGGGTCTATTTTCAGCATTTCCATTTTGGTATGAATGTAATGCCAGCTTTAGTTAACTGCAATACCACAAGTCCATGTTTCCTTACTGCAGAGCACCTCTGTGGTTAGCTGTTAGTGTCACAGTATATGCCGTGACTGACTGGAGTAATCCATCAGGGAAAAAGAAATCCCAGAGCATAATGCAAACAGGCTAAGTGCTTGTATTACTTGTAGGGACTAAGGAATCACCTGTCACTGAATCTGAAGTCTCAGCACCCAGTGCAGATAACGCTTCCACCCCCATATCTGCAATTTCTGTCATCTGAAGACAGGATGTGGTTTTCTTGATAGAACGCACAATGTTGTTATTTATATATGCACATACACACAGAAACAAGCAACACCTTGTGAAACTAAGGTTTGTCACTGCTATTGTGACCCTCTCTTGAGATGAATTTACCTGTCATTGCTCTGCTGGGATCAGCTTTCCTGCCCAACATATTCTGGAGCTGCATCTCCCTTCCTCCACCCATCTCAGTGCAGAATATGCTCTTAGTCAGTATCCTCTCAACATGCTTCTTCCCTAGAGCTTCTGTGCACTGTGAATATCACATAATATGGTTTCTTTTCCCCCTATGCTGCTCCTTAAGCTGCTCTCTTAGCTTCTAGGCAGTAGTAGGCCCAGTTTTAACACGTAATTATTTTGTGTAACTTTTGTTTTCACCAGTTTCCAATATGAGAATTAGCCTCATGCTCAACTGTATGCCATCCCCAGAGTAAACCTTAGCTGGATTCATCAGAGCCCAGAAGACTGCCAACAGCAAAGGCTCAGTGTGTGGTGTAACAAACAGATGGTTCTTTTCCAGCCTGGAGTCAGAAGACATCGTAAGGATGCATTACTCCTGTGTCTGAAAACCTGATGACTTCTCCATGGCAGAGCCTAAGAGGACCAACACTGCACTGCTTTGGCCCATTCTCCTCCTGCACAGGCAAAACAGAGCTTGTGCAGGTGGAGTAGATGGATGGGAATAAGGACAAAGAGGTGCTTCCCTAGGTTCACAGCAGTCCTGCAAGTTTTTAATTACAATTATGTTATTATTAATTACAATCATGTTTCAATACAATTTTTGTCCTGTTTCTCCTACTGATATGCAGTATGATCTTGGAAACCACTTCAGGCTAGACACAGTAAATAAGTATAGATGTTCTGATGCTTACATGTTAGGCACCCTAAGGATAACAGGCACATATACCCTACATAGTGTCTAGGAAAAGTATGGTTCAAAACCAAGCAGCCGGTGCCAGACAAGGGTTGTCAACAGGGAAATACAATGGCTAATTGAGATCGTTTTCTTCCTTTCACAGGGCAAGCAGGGAGGACTGATTAAATTGCAGCTACTTGGGAATAAGTGACAGCAATCCTGCCTTACACAATCCCCAGTGGCTGAAAGCATCACCAAAGTGGAGGCTGGGGGGACATTCAGTCCCTCCTTCACCAGCAAGAAATGCTCCTCCTTGCAGATTAATACACAAGTTCAGACGTCTGCTCTCAGGGAAGTGCCCTGGCTGCCAGGCAGAGCTCTGCTGTAAATCCTAAAACTCTTTACACATGCAATGAAGCTTCCCAGCACAAGAGGAGAACAGACATTTGTCCTTCTCTGCCTACCTTCACACGCATTTTAACCCAGAGTCTGGGAACTGGGGGCTGGATTCAATCCCTTTGGGTAGAAGAAGGGCTGACCCTGCATCATCCCCTTGTATCAGTGTGACAGGGTGCTGTCACCATCAGCTCCTGCTGTTATGAAAGGAGCTGACAAGAGATGTTGAGCATCCCTGGGAAGCCCAGACCTCCTCCCTTTGGAGCTCAGGAAAGAGAAGCATCACATTGCTCAATCTGAAGTGGAGATACATACAAGCTACTTAGTTGCCTACAAGCTACTGGGGCACTCACTCTAGGCAGGAATGCAGGCATTATTACTAGCATCTAGGAAACTTTATGGTAATAAATCACTAAAAAAAGTTACCAATGATATTCTGGTACCTAAGATGCATCTAGTTCAAATGTCTCTGCTGCTTTTCATTGCCATGTCATTTGCCTATTTAGGTGAAAAGTTCTCTAGAGGATTCTCCCTTACCCTGTGCTTGAATGGTTGTCAGGCACAAGTCTGTTGTAGAGAGTTTGAAAAGGGAGACACTAGGAACAAAACTTTACCCCCTCTTAAATCAGCATCTGAAAAAATTGAAAGCTATCAACTTAATTTTGGATCATTAGGCACTTCCAAAACAAAGCAATTACATTTTCACCAGCAAAGTGTCTGCATTTTAAATTATTTCACTTGTCTTGGCCCAATGCTAAGCTGGATCAAACTACTCTATGGAGGTGGAATTTTCTGGGAGAATAAACATGGTTGGAAAGGACCTACTAGATCACTGAGTCCAGTCATACCCACACCCATAAATACCCAAATATCTGATTTCAAGCACTTTTACATGGTGTATAACCAGTGTATCACATAATGGAGAAATTAGTGCATTCATCAGGAACTGTGTTTCACAAGTGCAAAATGTAGCTCCCTATATTTTAATCTTTTCATTGGAAACAGGAGATCTGTCCAAACTAGGATGTCATTCTATGTTGCATGGAAACATCCCAATCTGTAAATTATAAGCTTCTTGGAAGCCAAAAAGAAATTTGGAACAAATTTATCCACAAGTAGGAAAGTGAGAATTTCTAAAAAAATAATCTTGTTTTCCCAAACAGGAATACATTAGACCACAAAAGGGAGAGTTCCAAGAAAGTGCATGTAATTGTGTCTTGCACTAAAATAACCCACTGTGTCTTGAGGGTGACCTGTTTCGGTTGCACATCATCTCCAATACTCCTCCCATGCTTAGCGGAATCTAATGGATGTGTCATTTGTTTCAGCAGCACAGTATAGAGCTGGTGCACAGCTTCTCCATGCACCATCTGGCTAAAACAGGGCAAATAATGTGTTGCATTTCAGTCTTGCATGTTACGAAGAGAGATGTAACACAGGGATGAAGGGAAAGGGAAAAAGAGAACATACAGAGATTCTGTTCTGAGACTTGGTCTAGGTGATCCTATTGTGGCAGGGGGATTGGGCTACATGATCTTTCGAGGTGCCTTCCGATCCCCGATGATTCTATGATTCTATGATTATCACTGAGAACAAATTATTTATTTGAAAGGGGATAAGACTGTGAATCCAAGTAAAAATTAAAGTATGGAGAATTGCCTAAGTAAACCCTTTCTAGCTGAACTATGCTATTGTAATCATCATTTATAAAAACTGAACAAATTTGACACTTTCACAGTGATTGTCCTACAGATTTACTGAATGTCTTTGTTCTCAGCAGATTTCTAGGAGCTCATGTCTATGAGTCCAGACATAAACAGCACCAAATGCCTAGAAACAATTGTTAATGGAGCCTTCAGATGTTTAAATGAAAAGTCCAGTCAAACCTCATTAAGAAAAATCTTATCACAAAAGAGTCAATTGAAATGAGCCAAGCAGCAGTGAGAAAAGCAATTTTCAAGCACTTGGAACTGTCTGATACTGCTTTTTATAGTTGCATTTGAAAAGGCTTTATTCTTAGTGATATTTTGTTTACTTCCCTCCTGCATAAATCATCCAGGCATTTCAATGTCTGTTTAGATGCATTTCTTCACCAAGTTGCCAGACAAGTGTGGGTGCAGAATGATGGCCCAGGAGAAAGGCTATGCTTGGAAATGTCAAAGCCAGCCACACAAGTATTACTCGGCATTTCATTCACTAGAATAGCTATTCATGGAAAATCCCAAAGCCAAAGAGTTAAGCAAGGATTTATTTAAGGAAAATTGGTAGTCCAGGTGAATTTGTCTTCCAGATGGTGTATTTGGTGTTTGTAATGGTTTAGGGAGAGGGTCTAAATCAGTTTGAGTCGGTGCCTGTAATTCTAGCACAACAACTAGTTCTCACCAATAGTTCAACAGGCAAGGAAGCAACTTTGCTAGAAAGACAACAGTTTATTGAACCCATCACCAATAAGAAAAGGAAAAACCCCAAATAAGTAAAAAAACAAAAAAGGCAAAACCAAAACTGTATCACAATGCCTTTACACACATTCTGAGAGAAATGGGAGACAGCTAACACATCAATTTTTGGCTTTAGGTGGGGACTCTGGGCAAGAGAGTTCCAACGCTCATAACTACAAAGCCACCACACACACACACACTTGCACCTGACTTTCCAGAAGAGAAAAAAGGAAGGGGGGTGGCAGGAATACAGCACAAATATACATTTGATCCTTGTGGAAAATTTCCTTTTCCCGGTTCTCATGCAGACATCAGCCCTCCCTGACATCTCCAGCATATTTCTAGCTCCCATTGACTCAGGGCTCTTCTTTGAGGCTATAGCAGCATCAAATGTAGAGGATACAACAAAATCCCAGAGTCTTTCTGTTTGCCAAAGGCTTAGAAGATCAGTACTTGTGTTATCTCTCTCTCTTAGTAGCAGCTTCTCTCAGTCTCTAAGTGGCAGAGTATGCAGGATCTTTGCCAGTCTGGTGGAGACAAA
>VZRI01002788.1:91228-192007 GCA_013397515.1 Upupa epops
GTTTGAGCTCTCATGCAAAAGAGGACTGTGGCTGTCCCCACAGCAGAGCTGCAGCCAGGTTTAGGCTCTTTCTGTGTTTCACCCTTCAGTGGCAGGGGGTTTGAGAGCCATTGCTCACCCCCCCATACCCTGGGAGAAAGGAGGGTGCTCTCTCCCAGAGGAGCTCCCTGTCTCTCAAGACATACCGGAGGAGAGAAAAGAAAGGAAGGCAAAAGAAGGCAAAGAAGCAATCACTTGTAGAGTCCAGACACTGACACAGGAGGTCTGCTAGGAAAGCTACCTCCAGCTTCTAAATAAAATGCTTTTTTGGCATAAAAGCACCACAATTAACACTTGAAAATTTGATAATTTTCAAACCATAACAGAGTTGCTATCATGAATCCAATGATTCATGTAACTCAGATGTCCAGTTAGCTCTGGAACATGCCATGCTGCCTTTGAAGAGGGGTTCAGCTGGAGAAAAGGTGCTGTAAAAAGCTGCAGTTTGGGCAGGAGGTAGGCAGCTTCATATCCACCTCCTTCTCTTACTTTCCAAACAACTTCCAGTGATTCCTTCAATGACTGTGAACTTCATTGTTTTACAGATGCTGTGGTGCCTAAAATGTGTCAAATGTGCTCCTGCAGTCAGTGGCAAAAACAAGGCAACTGGAGTAAAAATGTCATTCTCTTCTCATTCTTACTTTTTTATACAGTCATATCATTTGAATTCCTTTCATCCAGTCTTCAGTCACAGTTTAGGACACAAGGAGCAAAACTGAATTTAAGTCACATTTATTCCTCCTTGATCCCAGCCTGGCTTGAGGCCAGTCCAATCATCTCCAAGTAGCTATTTTTAGGCTCTGCCCCAGCTCTTGTCTTGAAGCAGTTGACATGATATGACAAACATTTTTAAGATCTACAAGTATAAAGATATGCGTGTCCCTTGCAAAGAAAGACAGCACTAACCCAATAGCCCAGTAAATGATTTTTTTTCTGAAAGTAATTGTCACCAGAGGGATTTGTGAAGGGAAGCTGGTAACATTGTAAAGCCTGTTGATGACCTATGAATTTTTGTGCTTTGAACTGCTTGTGCCCTTGTGAACTTGCAAGCTGTGACAGAACCAACATGTGTGGTTAGACAGTAGACCATTACAGATAGAGTAATGAGAGTCTGTTGAAAAATCAGAGAGAAATACGGAAGAATTTCTTAATGATAATCTGTTATTTGTAATATTTATTTTATTATAATTACATTTTTAATTATTAACATGTAAATAAGTAAAATAAGTAAAATAAGTAAAATAAAATCATGTACATAATTTTAATATTATTCTCAATAATCTATTCTTGATAACATTATTATCACAAGGTGAGGGAATGAATCCCATTGCCTGGCAGGCAACAGGCACCATTGCAGATAGGTTTACCTTTACAATTTGTCTTGCATCTAATCCCCACAGACAATAATGAATTCAAGGTTATTTTGGGAAAACAGAGAAAATCAACATTCTGATGGTTTTTTGCTCTGTACTACAGGAAACTGTCTGAAGGAAGCACAGCTGGGGGTCTCAAAATGCTGCTTTAAGTACAAGTTCACAAACGTCGAAGTCGAAGCTGTGTACAGTCAGATCATTTTGGATGCCTCTCAAAATGCAAACTGGGCTAAAAAACACCTGCTGCCTTATTAACTAAATAAAAAAAACCACCCTGCTTTTAATCACTAAAGATTAGCTTCCCAGTGACTAGGATTTCATTTGAGTGACAGAAAAAAGCAAGGTGGAAGTTTCACACAGATGTTTCTCCAGACATCTAGAGCTCACTGAACATTTCTAATCATCCTCTGCTTTTCTCACTGAACTGAGCATCTTCACCGCCTGTTGTCAATGCCAGGTAGTTCATTCCCAGTACATCACTATCTCACATTACAAAGACATGCTGGTTTTCATTTGCAGCACTTGCAAGCTTTTCTGCCCACCTTGGGGCAGCAATGTTAATGTGTTATGCTCTTCTGAAGAAGCTGTCAACTCGTCACCATCATCAAAGATGACAGTTTATATAGCATGCTTCTGAGATGAAGACCCCTGGCAGCTGTTGGGTACATCTTCCAGCTCAGTAAAATCTGTGTGGATAGTTTGGGAAGGTGTTGAGATAGTAACTTTATGTGTATGCAGTCTTCTCTTTGGATTTCTGATACATGTAAAATTAGGCAGAGTTATATCCCCTTAGGAACTGGAGCTACAACATGGCTGAACGTATTTCCAGAAGGGAGAGAGAGGTGCTTCCAGTACAGTTTTATGCCACTGTCTCCCTGCTAAACTGTGTCTACATTCATGGAAACCTGTGCATCAGAAGACTCTTCCAACTGACCCAGGCTTTTTGACAGCTAGCAAATGCACCAAAATCATACAGATTCAGAGGACTTCATAAATCCAAGTAGTGGGCACAAAACTGGCAAATGAACTTCAAGTTAGATAAATTTCATAAGACTGGAACCCATGTCTACATGAGGCTGAACTCAGAACAGACAGTGACACCTATGGAAAGAGACATTGGAATCATTGGTGACAGTTCCTGAAAATTGTCAGGACTAGGTGCAGCAGAAGCCAAGATGACTTGACTTTGCAGCTATATAAAAGATGATCATGCTCATGTCATTGAGTACTGTAGATGTCCCACTTCAAGAAAAAAGTAGCAGAGGCAGGATAAAATGATCAAGGGGAATAAGTTTCATTATAAGACTAAAAAAATAGTCTTAAGTTTGGAAAGAAGACAGCTGTGGCTAACAAAATTCATGAAGAAGGTGAATAAAGTGAACACAGTACTACAACAGAGTAATTGCACAGCAATGAATAGCTGAAACTGGCTGCCATAGGCACTCATGGACAGAAATAGTATTAGCAGGATGTCAAAGGTCTAAGACAAATACCGGCCCAGAAGCTGTCTGGATGGGTACGTGGAGGACTAGGTAGGATATCCTAAATACAGTGACTAGGAGTGTCAGATATACGGGGGAACTGACTGGAGGATGTGACCATTTTTCTGTGTTCTTCCTAAACAACAGCTCCCGCTGTCTCTGGGGAGTAGAGGGTATTGGGCTGTCAGTCTTATGCAGTAGGACATCTCCTACTCTTTCTTGCACTATAGCTCATATTTGGAACAGAACAATATAGACACCAAAAATTTAAAATCATTAAATGACTGGCTGCACTTTTTCAATTCTTCAGATAAGTAATAGTACCAGAAGGAAACTGTTTCACTTAATGATTTGTTTATTCTTTGATCACTCATGTACATCTGGCCAGTATTGTGACAGCTTTCAGTTCTATATTGCAGTTTCCATCTTATTCCTGATTGATGTGTTCATCTTTGCCAGTATTTAAAGAATAGATTTGTAAAACTGCTCATTTTTTCCACTTTGTCAGGTGTCAGTCCAGTATGAACAGTCTGATTCAAAGCAATGTGGAGGCAGTTTACATTAGACCCTAATTAATACTGCTTAACAGAGAAGCTGAAAATTTTCATCGCTGCTCTTAGGTTCTCTGTTCCATCCTAAACACACCAGTAAGAACTTTTTGAAAAAAGCTTTATTTCCAAACTTCTTATCTATTCTTTTCCAGTATGATTTTTTTTCCCCCATTGGTTAATTTGAACAAAACACTCAGATATCAGTGTGACCCTCCTCTTCTGAAGAGATCCCAGCTCTGCCCAGGCAGGGTTCAAAGCCCCAGCACTGATTGTCAACCCCACACACACTTTATGTGCTGCCTGATTGTGATACTTTGTCTAATGGGGGGAGGGTGTGTGTATGTAGTGTACGTACTCTCTGTAGTGCCTGGCCTCAGAGCAATAGATGCATTCAGCCTCAAACAACAGCAGATTTCTAGGCCTATGCATGAAAAACATGGGCAGCATCTTAGATGGTAACGCACATTGAGGTTCATTAAGACTTGAGTCAAACATCTCTTCCCTCAACACTCTTATCCTGAGTTTTGATGGATCACCATTCATCTTACAATTCCTTCAAAGTTGTTCTCTGTCTATTGACCATCCAGCACGGCTGCCTCTAAGCAAGAAAAGCCTCGTTACTTTTCCAGGGGTTTATGTATATTTTAATGGATTTTCTAAACAGTCAAAAATGGTCCCTCCAGGAGTGTGAATTTGAATTAATTTCTGCAGAGATTCCTACTGCTGGATCTTTGCTATTGATTATAAGCTGTTATAATGGAATTATATCTCTGAATTCAGTAAACTCAGCTGCGGCCAAATTGCCTGAAGCACAGTATTTGCAGTCCAATTTTCTGGGGTAAGAATGGGAGAACCATTGGATATTGTATCCCTGAGGAGATAAAAGCCTGAAACACTTAAACAGTTCTCTTTAAAATTCAAAGGCAAGACCAAAGCCCCAGTATGCCCATCAGAAATACGTGTACTCCTTTCATACTCAGAACACCAGTTCTATAACACAAAATCCAATTTGAGCACTTGCCCATAACTAGTCAAGCCATTATCACTGTTCTGTAAGTTTTGCTGTTCGGTCGCAGGCAATGTTCTACAACTCCATCACACCTGTTGGCTTCCAGAGAGCAGAGAACTTGCACATGAAAAATAAAGGTCCTAACTGCATTAGAGGTGAGGGCAGTATGGACACACAACCAAAAAATTCTGGCTCCATCCATGCACAGTCTCAAATTCATTTGAGTACTTGAAGAGTAGCTGGAATGCCTCATTGTTATTTCTGCTTCTCACCGACTTCTGTCATATTTCTTCCCATGACAAAAAGTTTTTTTAAATCATGAGGCAGATGTACCCTGTCTGAGATTTGATGGCTCTTGAACATAAATGTATTCATGAATCTAGACAGGATTGCATTGAAGAGCTGCCTCAGTAAGCTGTCCTTCTCGGTCTGTAATGAATTCACAGCCAGCAATCCTGGATTGTTCAGATTGTTATGAATTAATACTCTATAAAAGATGTTGTTTTCAAGATAAATCACAAGCCATCTGCCTGGCAAGGCAAACTACGATGTGCAGATGAGTTCCCATCACACAGTCAGGCAACCAGTGATAATTCAGCAGCCTCCAACCCTGAGATATTTTACTTGGGACAGATTATTGCCAAAGGCTGACAGGTCTGCTACAAAGAGCCACTGCCATGAGCTTAGCTTGACCCCAAGATGAATTGTAATTACCAGTATGGAAATAGTCTGGAAATAACTTTGTCATACAGGAAGAATTCCCATGTTCACCAACTAGGCTGTCCTTTCTTCCTCATGCTCTCCTTGTACAACTTTGTTTCTAACTCTATTAGATTCTTGTGAAGGAATATGCCAGTATTAAAGCTATATGTACTTGCTAAGACACATGTTCTTTAACTCCATCATGCAAGTTTCCTTCTCACTGCTTGAATCTTCCTGGCTCTCATTTCAGTTCCTGGGCAAAATACGTGGAGTACTTGGAGCTGTGTAATGAACCCAAACCTCTCACCACTTGCAACAGCTCTTGAAAATGCAGTGTTGAGATGTGTGCAAAATCTGGCTGAAGTCCACACAGCAAGATATACAATGAATCAAAAAAAACCCTAAACAAACAAAAAAACCAGTGAAATCCAGAATTATGGCAATAGATTCTTGCCCTCGGCTTTATTGCCAGGCTACATGCTGCTATGCACAATGCACTCTTTGGAAAGGCAGGAGTCAGCAGCAGCATACTCAGTGAACTGTCCAATTAGCCATATATGGTTTTTTTCCAATTTTATATCTCTATCAGTTTTGTAATGTGCATCTGCACAGCAAGGCCCCTCATTCCAGATGGCACCTTGCCTGCTTCACTCTGGCTTCCATCTGTAAGAATTGCTTGCATCTGCTTCCAAAACTACAGCCAGCTTGGCTCTAGTTATCAGCCAGTAACATGAAGCACCGAGATAGTTCATGCTCTCTTAGATGAGGTCCATTGCTGTGATCCCGCACCTTTCAAAAGGATTAGATTTCAAACTAAAAGTTCTGCTATCTCCTTTTCCCAATAGAGCTGCTTGGAGCAAGCCACTGGCACAACTTTACTGATATTCATGGGCCAGAGCTAGACAAAACCAGTGCAGGAAAATGGTATTAACTAGATCTATGACATGAAGGATTGAACTATAGTTTTTAATTCCAGATACCTGAAGCTAAATCCTGGCAGAGTTAGGGGGAATAGCTGACAATCATGTAGACGAGCTATAAAGCCTGGCTAAAATCAGACTATATTCCATATTCCAATGAATATTTATGGAGAATGCTTTGCAGTTTTTACTCACTTCTAATCTCTGAGCCATGAGTTAACATGATCACAATTCAAAAAAGGTTGAAGAAATTAGAAAATGATTTTCTAGCCCTTAGAGTCCTTCTGTGACAGCGCTGGAGAATATAGACATCACACAAATAATCCATTTTAGTTGAAGCTTCACAATAGTTTCAAATGCAAGTGATCAGTTGTCTGGTAATAGATTACAGAGAAAATGTTTTCTGTGGGACATATGAAAATGAGTGTGTTAACCTTGTCCTTGGACTATCACAGAGAAAAGCCTCTTAGCAGTCATTTGTAGCCATCTTCTTAGAGCTCCCCTCCCACTCTTCTGACATGGATGATGGCATATCTAGAGGAAATCTTCTTGCTGACATGTGTGGGCTTACTGTCTGCTAAACACACTGGTTGTGTTCAGTGTAAGGATAAACTTTGACTAATTAAGGCTTATAAACTATCAGCCACAGATGGTACCAGTTTAAATGTCTCTTTGCTTGAATCTGCATATGTCTGGGAGAACAGAAGCCAAACACCACCAGTAAACTTTTGTTAATGATTATCCAGGACCTAAAGCAGATCTTTCGGAAAGGCTGGGGTTTATTCTAATTTTCTGAAGTCCCCATGAATTTCAATTTATGCACCTCCTATAAATTCTGTGGCTTTGGCTTTTCTTTTCCTATGTGCTTATCGCTTCTGAATAATCCCATAGCAAAATTTCTGTATTTAGCCAAGCTGTTCCACTTTGATTTTCACCTGCTGTGTGCATACAGATAGCAGGTAACTCCCATTGATGCTCATTTGTAGGTAGGTGTTTATCTTCTGGTTCTGCTTTGAAAAGTCTCTCTGTGATATTTATTTATGCTGTCACAAATGGGAAAAAATTATTTAACACAGTGCTGTTCTTATGGCTTGTCTCAGTGGAGTTTTTGCAGTTCATCTCCATCCTAGCATCTCACCTTGCTAATATGTGTAGTTTTGCGTTGACATACAGAGATTAAGTTAATAAGTGAAGACAGTCTGGTTTGGACAGTGATCATGGCACATCAAGTTAATGGTCTGCCTTGTCCCACAAAAGCACTGACTCTTTCTGGACAGCCTTTTCTCCAGGACTAAAATGGGAGGCTTATACCTTCCGCAGGCAGGACAGAGATGCAGCATTGAAGTGGTCTCCAAAGTGCGCTGCAATTTTTGAGTGAACTAAGCTGTATTAGCACCAGCATTGTAGTCCTACTTCAGCTTTTCTACCCCTGTCTACTGCCCACAAGAACAGCAGTATGTGAAACTGAACCAAACACTAAGATCACAGATAACAGCTTCAGGAAATGGAAATCTTGTAGATCAGAATTATTGTCCATTTTTCCTCTGCAGTGAGCTGTTTTCACTGTTCTACAGTTTATGTCATTTGATAACATACTAAGTACTTTACAGTCGAAAGAATAAACAAAGTAGTGACGTGAAAAGAATGACAAAGTAAGAAATGTTCTTTGTTAGGAATTCCTCCCTGTGGGGGTGCCCAGAGAGGCAGTGGATGCTCAATCCCTGGACATGTTTAAGGCCAGATTGGATGGGGCTCTGAGAAACTCGGTCTAGGGAGAGGTGTCACTGCCCATAGCAGGGGGGTTGGAGCTAGATGATCTTTCCGGTCATTTCCAACACAGACCATCCTATAATTCTGCCTCACACTTTTTTTTCTGCAAGAGACAATTTGCCTTTGGCGTCTAGAAGTAATGTACTGGGTTAACCCTTGGGAACCAATAAAATAAGAAACAGGTCCAAATTCTGATAGGCTGCAAGTGCAGAGGTACAGCCAAAACAATGGTTGTTAAAAAAATTACAAGAGGAATCCTGAAAAGTAACATTTATAATAACATTTATAAAGGGGAACTACAAAATGTGCTTCTGTCCTTCTGTCTCATATATACATCCACCCACCTCTTACCACGGTGATGTCTGTGATATCCATGTATTGGATACTTGCCTCTGGTAAGTACAGAGCACGGAACTGAGATATAGATAGGACTTATCTCCTCTAGGCAGCCAGAGATGCATAAAAAAGCTCTTTCAGTTCTGCGCATGTCTGTACAGAAAATATCCACATTTCAAATGACAGCATGATTGTATTTTAATGGGACAAATTCAGGATTAACCAGCACTGAACAGGTGTCAACCCCAAAGTGTATGACAGTTGTCACAACCTCTGATCATGAATACAAGCTGAGTATTTGTTCTATTACTGCACAAATATAGTCCATCAAAGCTGTCAGTCACGAGCAGACTTTACCCAGTAAAAAAAGTGCTGTTGCTCAGCAGGAGATTTGTCCATTGTGAGCAGGGCTGAATTTACAAATACCCCAAAAGGACTCTGTCTCCACATGAGTACAACCCATATACTCTATGCTACAGCTCTTACAAGAAGGAAGTATCTGTGCTACTCTGCAGGTACTCTCCTCCACTACCCAACACCATGCTGGTGTATAGAGCCTTGCCATACACTAAAGACAAAAGGCACACCCAAAAATTCAGCCCTTTATTTTTTTAGACAGCCTCTGGTACAACTTGGGAACACATAGGGAACCCAGTTACATAAGACTTCTTAGTGCACTGACACCTGTTTCAGCTCTGGGCCATTGCAGAGGTACAGGACGGTACTCAGACCCTTTGAACAATAAATATGGTATAGAAATACTTGTAAGAGCCACCATGGAGCAGTTGCTTTGACTGGATGCTGTGAGCAGACAACTTACACCACATGTAGAAAAAAACCTCCATAAAATATGAAGTTCAGAATGCCACTTCAATTGACTTCTTTTCATTGACTCAATGTACTGCAAACAGGTCTCACTTCAACTTCAGGGAGTTTTATATCATCCCCTATGTTTTTTTCATCTGAAATGAATAAAATATAACATCTCTATTAATAACTGAACAACTACAGCTTGTCTTCCAAAACTTTTAGAGCATCAGTAATAGAGTAATAGCAGTGACTGGTAATAGGTCTACTCCACCCAGTCCTAAATAATAGAGTAATGTTTTCAGTAGAGTGTTTTGAAGCTGAATTTGCCAACAGAGATTGTTCCTTACCATGTGCCACAGTTAGGACACTGCAGCTTTGCATTTTCCTCTGCAGTTGCAGTCCCAAAGTCTTTCAGTTGGAAAGCTGCTGTATTAGCTATTCAAACTGTGCCAGGGAAATGGTTGTGACAGTGGTCACTGCAAGTAGAACAGCAATAAGATGTAACTGGACATGAAGGAACTCTTGAAGCATGTCACAGCTTATTTTTAACTCACTACTCTGCCCTACTTGTTCATTATTTTTGATGCAAAGTACTTTTAATTCCATGTGAATAAATGAACAAAGCAAAGCATGAGGCACAGCCTGTCCCCAAGTAGGAGTGTGAGACCAACACACAACCTCCACAGAGGAGGATGCTCAAAGCACTGGGAAGGGTGTTTTCAGGGTCAGCAGAGAAAGGCTACCTGAGTCAGTGGGGCATGTCCACTGAAGAAAAGAGATGAGGCTGGGCACCAAGGACCCACTTAGTATTTTTGAAAGGCTACAAAGAAGTTAAAGAGCTGCAGGCAGTCGTAAATGATGGGTCAAATTTCTGTAAAAGTAAAAAAAGGGCAGTAATTATTGTATCAATCAATATAATAAAAAGAAGAATAGACCTGGTCCCAAAAATTAAATAAATGGGAAATAAACAGGTAAGCATGAGAAGTCATAGAATAATAAAATCATAGAATAATTGAGGTTGGAAAAATCTCATGAGATTATGAAGTTCAACCATTCACCCTGCTCAGCCAAGTTCACAACTAAACCATATCTAAAATGACCTTTAAACACATCCAGGGACGGTGAGTCAACCATCTTTCTGTTTGGAGTGTTTAAATCAATGGAATAACTTGAATTGCCTGAATAATGAGGTGAATTTGGGAAGTGCTACCACCAAAGACAGTCCTTCTTAAGCAGAGAGAACTGAAAGCTTCTGAAAAGAAGGCAATACCCAAACTGCACTCCAGAAAGTAGCCTTCCAGTTTCAACATGCTCCTCGTTACAATGCTTTCTGCTTAATGGGAGATTGGTGATTCCTTACAGACAGAATTTCCCATTGCATTATCTCTGGTGAAACTTGGATTCTCATTAAAAAAACAGATGCTTATCTGTCTGTAGACTCAAATTCTCACCACAAATATGTTTCAGGGCAGCTCCACTCTTTCACTTCTCAACCAAAGTTTTTCTACCCGCATTACACATTTTCTGTAGGATCAGAAGTACATGACCTTGATGCACTTCTTGGCAATTGATGTTTAAATCTGGTGAACTGGAGGAATCTCATGCTTTCATTACAGAAAAAAAATAATCTATTAACCCTATAAAATTCTTATAAGATAGACAAACTTTTATTTGGCTTTACTAAAATTACCTCTTGCTTTTGATATTGGGCTACTTTTCTCAAAGGCAAATCTTTCACCTCATAATGTCATTCCATCACAGAGAACTCCAGACCTTGTGATGTGCTGAATCCCTCGCTGCTGAAATTCCATATAGGTTTGGTAGTTCCAAAACCACCAAATCCAAAATTGTCAACTTATATGTACAACTTTGAATTATCAAAAGTCATCATTAGCATATATTTTTGTAACTGCATGATTCTCTCCTCTTCCATTTATTTACTATACTAAATATATATAGCTGTTCTGAAAATATCTAAACATTCATTTTAAGAGAAACAGAGTGTACAATTTTATTTGTCAAGTAAACAGTGACTCTGGAGGTGTTGCTAACACAGAGAGGTCTGACCATGTGCATACTTTAAAAATTGATCCCTAGTCTCATGTTTTTAAAACAAGGTTTCCTGGAATTTCCTTTCCTGGAAATTCCACAGCATGGATTAAACTTCTTGTGCTTTCACCAGTTCATTGAATCTGTGAATATTTACACATACACCCATAAAATAATTGAGTTCATTTGTCCCATATATATCCTCTGGCCTCTCAGGTCTTTAATTAAAGGATTTCCTTCCAGTCTGCACATACAGTGCAAATAAATATGGTTATGCTTGAGTCTTGTGAGCCATTCCTATCTCATTAAAATGGCAAAGCTATTGGCTCAACCAGGCATTGAACAAGCTTAAGGATCTGCAAAAGAACTACTATAAAGAGGTAGTGAGAGGCATTTTAGCAGAACATCAAATCTACTAAATGGTTGTTAGCAGCTCACTAGTGAAAGGTCCACCGAAGCCAGGAACAGTGTTCCGTCTGGCTCACCAGACCACTGAAATTGAAACTGTTGGGAAAATATCAATTAAACCTTTCCAATATTAGCTGAGCACAAGCTCACAAACAGCTGGTGTGGGACTGCTCGACATCATCCAGTGCTCAAAGTTCTGCATTAACCAGCCTTTGAGTTGGGCCCCACTTGGTAAACCAGCCCTCTGTTATCAAATCCCTGTGCACTCCTGAGCCACGTTAAGCCTTCAGTCCAGTTCAGGCTCAGCTGGCAGTAACATTTTCACCTCTGATACAGCTATGGCCTTGCCCTCAGACTCAGTTGCTTGAGACCTCATTCAAGGATGCTAAACATTCTCTGTGACAACACAAATCCTGACATCCAGCCGTTTGCCTCAATGAGAGCCCTGGACAGGGATGTATCGACCTCAGGTTTTAACTGCCATTCATCAGGCTGAGGAAGCTGTTTTACTTCATGCCTCAATACAGTCATGAAAGGCCATCAAGGCTCTGAAAAAAAGAAAGAATACTGTGATTGGCATGTTTTCAGCTGGAATAAGATTGCTTTAGCAGAATACTCTAGAGCCCTCACATCTCCACATAATCAATGCATAGAGCAATACAAGGACACAGTGTTATCACCTTTGGAAAGCTTTGTGTTCTCCAGTACAGACTCAATATAGACTTCAATATTTACAGAAAGAGAATGGTCCATAAGGCAATTTAGTGGTGTGTGAAACTTTTCTACCTAATGCAAGCCTAACTTAATTCAATATGGATGGAAACTGAAGGAGGAACTGACTGACACACACAAGGATATTAATTCTGCTATATTTTTTAAATTCAAGTTTTTAATATTTAGTGAAACTACTTAAAATTAAAAGTTTGCAATTGAGCTGGTTTTACAAAAGATTTATTAAAAAAACAGCCAATATAGCAGTTTTCAAATTAAAGGAATAACACTTTAATTTCCCATTTTTAGAAAATGCCTTTTATAGTGAAAGTATGTTTTTGTAAGTGAAAAATACATACTGAATTGAAAAGACAAAAAAACAAAATGAAAGATTAAAATAATGCTAAACCAAAAAACATCTGTTTGCCAGCTCCTTTTATGGTTATCATGATTATCCACATGGAGAGCATGAAATGTCTCACATGAATCTCTCACTAATCATCCTCAAAAGAGAGATTTACTGTTGACAATTCCCAAGTTTAACTTTGCACACTACAACCCACTCTTCCTAGATGTTTTAGTCCTGATTTATAATCCATTGTAACAAAGACCAACACAGAAGATCCGCAGAATAAATCAACTAAGATCAGGCCAACATTAAATATACCAACCAAATAAGTAGAAACCTCAATATTAATTATCTTGTCCCCATAACTGTCATATTTCATATAGGACAGTTGGAGAAGCCACTAGCCAAGAAGGCTTTGAGTTCCACAGACATCCTTTTTTATTTTGTAATCAAACTCATTTGATCCATTTCCAACCTCTACCCAAGATAAAAAACACAATTCCAAGCTGCTCATCTTCTTAATTCCTGCTTCCTTCAGGAATCTCAGTACAATTACCACAGTCTAAAAAGCTGGAGCACTGGCAGATAAAATTTGCTGCCAGTGCTTCAAATCCAAGACCCTTCCAATGTTAATCACACTACAAGTCCTTCAAACCTCAAGTCTACCCAGTCACATAGAACAACTAGTAGGACTGAAACTTGACAGCAACAACACATAGGCGTAAACCCAAACGTTTGTCTAATGGGTTTGTTCCCAACATTGCTTCATTTCAGGTCCCACTCCCATAGTACTGACATCTAATGCCTTTCTGCAGTGTCTTTGCCTCTTAGCTCCAAGGCTAACTCGGAGTATCAGTGGTTTGGACCTTTTTTCCTCCAGATGACTCCCAGCTCAGCTAAGCATCTAAAATGGAAGAGGTATTAGCATCAAAACACTTTGCACTGTGAAATTCTTCCTTTTCTTTATCCAGTCAATCAGCTGAAATTTGTTTGTTCAGCCATTATGGCCATTGCCTTCAAATCACAAACCAAGTAATTTCTTTATAGTGAATCTATCACTAATTTTGAAATGTCCCACTGCAGCTATATCTGGCTGATAAAATACCTGTATAAAAAAAGTCCTAAATACCATAAATGAATACAATCTCAAAATGTCTGGACACAACCACTTCTTCCAGCAGTTCCTTAAGAAACAATAAAAACTTCTAGACTGAATATAAATGGTTCTACCTACTCTTAAAACAACCCAGGTTTCTGGGGACACTCAGCATTTGCAAACTCTGCAACTGGTTAAAACACCTGTGATACAAGGTGATTAAAAGGCTGTTTTCACATGAATTCTCCAGCAGGAGCGTGTGTTTTCCATGAAAGTGTCCTTTCAATAAAAACGGAAAAAGTAAAAAACTTTTCAATTAAAATATAGCAAACAGAATGTTAGTGAAGGACTCATAAAATTCCACTTTCAGGCATGCTAATCAGATATGTGCATGGTTTTGAGAAGGGGAATGAGCTTTTGCAGAAGTGCTGTATTCATAATTACTGATAAATGAGCAGATTAATTAAGTACTAGAAAGACATATTAATTCATCTGGCGCCTGATCCAATTCTCATTTGGAACTCCCATTAGTAACATTAATGTGAATTGAAATAGGTATCTCATCCATTTCAGTCTCCCTACCCTTTCTGCTTTAGGCAGAACTGATTGAATGCTGCAAAGAGAGTGAGTGCATCTTGGCAAATATTAATTTGCACTTTGAAATGAATTTACTGCGACTGTTCTAGTTTGCCAGCTGGAATACTCATCAGAACAGGGAATTTCAAGCAGAAATCGGACATCATCAAATAAAAGTAAAATTATGATATTCCCCAGGAAACCTTTTCTGCATATGTAGAAATCCATTTGAATAAGAAAAATATACTATAAGACCACAATGCATAACAAAAGGATTAGTGTTTTGCCACCTGATACTGTATCTCAGTTAAAGATTATGAACACACTTATAGCATGTCACAACCCAAGCACTAATCACAGAAATCATTTGACTAATGTAAAAGAACAAAGCCCCACAGACCTGGGGTGACCTTCTGATTTATCACCAGAAAAAAAGACAAAATTCACAGAAACACCTTTTCATTTCCCAGAGGAGACTCCCAGTATTCAGCACAAAGTAGAAAGCAAGTTGCACATCAACTGTCATGTTGGACAAAGGTGGAGCATTCTCTCTGAATCAATTCACCAGCTTCCTTTCCCCACTGTAACAGCCCCAAAAGCTGACCAATCACCTCAAAATTCCCACTGTAAAATCATGAATAAATTTATAAGAGAAAATTCCATTTGTATTCAATGGTTGGAGAACAGAATGAGATATTACAAAACATCACGACGTATAAGGTAATACCTGTCAACTGAAACATTCGTGGGACTTTCCCTATGACAAAGCAATTCGCATGTCAGCCTGATTGTTTGTCTTACTTAGCTCATGTTCCTTAGTTTATCCCATAATAAAACACAAGGGCTAGTCTACTTCATCTCTTTTTTTATGAGCACATGTAAATAGTTTTGCCTCATCAGCATTATTCAACAATTGCGTCGTACGAAACAGATCCTCAGCGGACTGGAAGAAACATTATTCCTATTTCAATACTTTAAGCGAGGATCAAGAATTACGTATGGTTAGGGGCACTGTATTCATAAATCAGTTTCCCAGTGGAGCCAGGCAAAGTGTGTGTGTGCACAGTAGGGTATCCTTAACAATAAAAGAAAATCTTTCAGAGGTGATAAAAGGATGAATTTTTATATCTGTTTTTGGAAACCTGGGAAACAGACTTCTGAGAGGGACCTCTAACAAGTCTGGCACGTTTGTGCTACTCTGCCTGCAGGCAAACACAGTAGTGCTGCCTGGCTCTGCCTTATACTACAGCGGCTTTTAGCTTTCCAGTGCAATTAATCTTTTTTAACCAGAAATGTGCTAAGCACTGCTGTGGTCTCTTGCATCTCCTTTAAGGCACCCCTGCAGGAGCAGCAGTTTTGCTGCAGCTATGTCACAGGTGGCAACTGTAGGGCCACAGGCATGGAAAGGACATTACAGTGTCTGAACTGCCACATGGACAGATGAAAAAGGCACGTCAGTTAATGTTCATCTTCATGTCCTACAGTGAACAGTTCCTCTTCTCTTAAAACACTGTGAAATAAACAATTTAAAACATTTCAGCAAATCTTCCTGCTCAAACCTCAGCTAGATGGCACAACCCAGTGCGCTGAGAGCCAGAACCAGTAATTAACTAATCAGCTGGCAAACAGAGGGAAACACAGAATTACCTGCTATGGTGACACTCTGGAGAACAGAAAGTAAAAGTGCTCAGGCAACCAACACAGCTCAACTTACTGACATACAAATCATGGGCAAAGCTTTACGAAATTGAGAGTTTAACACCCAATTCATGGTACTTAAAGACTAAGAACACTGCACATTTTAATGCTTTTTATACAGAGAGGTTGGCAAATAGCTTAATGTTTCTTTTAACGACTTCTATTTTCTGCTCCTCACATTTTGGACACCTCCAGACTCATGAGAGCAAAGATGGAATTTACATGAAAATTAAAAAGCATTTTACATGCTCAATCCATGTCACTTTTTAAAAGTTACTTTCATGAGGGTGGAGGATTTTAGATTGGCAGCTCTGGAGACTGGCATCTCTATTTATAGCTGAGGAGCAGGGAAAACAAGAGCAGGAACAGGGCAAGTGCATGACAATATGCTCTCTTGTTTCTTCCTCTTGCTGCCTCCTCTCTGCCTTGTCCAGTCTCTCACCAGTAACAGCAGAGGTGGTTTCTGTTCTCTCTACAGACACTCCCACATAAGAGGTGACAACCACTGCTAGCCACTTGGCAACATAGGTCAGATGCCATCACCCTGCATGTTTGGGTGCTCACAGCCCAAAGGTGATCAACCAACATCAGCCAAGAGACTGAAAAATGTTAACGGAGAAGCTCAGGGTTATTTTTCCAGCAAAATGCCCATCAAAAGTATCTCAGTTAGGCTGTTTCCAGACCAGAGGCAGAAAACTGTAGAAACTGGGTTAGTGCCATTTCATGCACGTGCCTGGATGCAAGAGCAGGTCAATTAATGATAAAGGAATTAATAAGAAACTAGGAATCCAACAAAGGGAAAAGTTCAGGTAAGATTAAAAATATTTCTCAAGCCTGAACAGCCTGCTCAGACCAGTGATCTAATCTCTACAGGCACATTTCTGGGAGAAAAACTTTGCATGCTTGCAAAACTGTAAACAGTTGATACATTTGTCAGCTTTGCTTGAACGTCTTAACATCACTTTGTAGAGAGGCTCTTGCTTTATTTTTAATCTCTACATTTCACGACCAGACCATAACATCTCAAATATATACAAGGCTACCTTTTCTTTTTATTTACAAATGAAAGGAAGATGATAAACTGAAAAGTCCTGGGGCAGTGGGTAACTCAAGTGGTCAAAGACCAGACAGTGGTCATTAGATCAGAGGTTATTCATGCAAAGGATCTTGAAGAGGAGTTAATATGTAAATACTGGTATTAATGAATGTCAACAATAGAATGCTGAAACTGGTAACTGTACCTGAGATTTGTAGCCATCTTTTGAAGGGCAGGATCTTGATTATAGAAACTTTCAACTAATGATTTTGGCTTACTTTTCAAAGAAATTGATTGAAAATACAAGAAGGGAAAATAATAAAACAATTACAGCACAATGACTTAAGAATTATATAGAATAACTACTCACAGCAGAACACTGCTTGTTTAATCAAGTAATATTACCTGGTTAATGAATAAAGGGAAAAACAAGTGATCCAGTTCATCTGGCATTTCCATGACGAAGGTCCATCAAAAAAAGATACTTAAAGTATTTCTTGTAGTGTTGACATGGTTGAAAACTGTTGAAGAACTCAGTTCAAAAATTACTTAGTGTGAAGAAATTACCTCAGCAAACCTGGAATCAGACTCAGTGGAAGGCAGAAAATCAAGATCAGTAAGTTACATAACTTGAAGTGTGATTTCAGCGGTGCACTTTGAACACCTTCAGGCTTAGGTTTAAAAGATGAGTGAATGGAAATTGGTTTTGAAAACCTCCAAACATAGCTAGAGGTCAGCTATAAAATCTAGTCAAGCCCAAGCATCCTTCTACTCAAAGATCTGGTGATACTCTTCCACAGTCTGCATTCTTCAGCTGGCTCCTCCTGTAATTACTTTTGTCAGTGCTTTATCTTGATCCAACACTAGTGGAAAAGCTCTCTTGGCTTCTTTGGCATCTGTTCCTGACTGTTCCTGGAACAACCTGTTTATTAAAGAGAAGGGGAAAAAAGACAAATTTTGCCAAGCAGAAACATTTCCATTCAGCCATTCCATCAGTGCTTGCACCAGGCTGCAGAGGAACAGAAGGAGTAGAGGGAAGGAGAATACACCCAACAAGCCCACTGAAAATGAGACCCCATGTTGAGATGAGGAAAGCTCCTCCCTATGCTTGCAGCACAGGTGCTGCTTCAATACAAGGCTTGTCGTGAGGCAGATGGCTTCCTAAGCAGACAGGATAAATAAAAGGTTATCTGTCAGACTGTGCTTTGTCTCCAAAGATTTCAAGGGAAGGCTTTTAAAGTTGTGCTGAAGGCAGCAGTGACTCTACCACTTGGTGAGTAAGAAGTGTAACGTTAGCGTGAAAACCAAAGCCAAAGAGGGGAACAGGAAAGAGAAAATGAATGAGTCAGAATACTGATAGCGGGGGTGTATCAATATTTATAGCAAAATCACCATGCTTCAGCTAACTGTATCTAGTGGCACCAAACAGGTTTCTTGATTTTTTTAACGCTAATCAGAAAATCTGTTTGACAACAATGAGGACCTGTTGATTCAAACCTTGTGCTCTGCAGAGCTATACCAAGCTCTGAAGATTATTTCCTGATAACTCTGCTATTGCCTGTATGTTCAAAAATAGAAGCATTTGCTAACAGCTTCTCTAAAGGACAAGTTGCTTTGCTTTTTCAGCCTACAATGGCTGCTTCTACTGGTATTTACCTAATCTACTCTTCTGCAATTAAGGCAAAAGAAATAATAAAATTGGCTAGATTAATATATCATTTGTTTTCCGAATCCAAGTAGTTCTTTCTATTTCATAGCTGAAACAATCTGAGTTTGCTGAATCTGTTGCTAAGCAATTGAAACCATCAAAAGTTTAAGTTTAAATATTGAATTATTATCTTGTATCTTCTGAAAATACAAAGCAAGTGAAAGGCTCAAAATGTGAGCTGCTATGTTCTAGTTCAACCCCATGGGCTTCTCCCAGTCAAATCTCACCATGATCCATGTGGCATAAGATTAAGATCATTTTTTAATGAGCAAAATTTTCTCCTTGTTAAGTTATCCCTTTCTAAATAACATTTGCCAAGGAGACTTTTGAGGGCATGGAAGCAACTTCAAATTATGAAATGTATAAATGTATCATCAAGCATGTTAAAGGCTTACAACACAGCACTTAGCTCAAGGGGAGGCATTTTAAAGAGTGGAGAAAACAGCACTTAATGGAACAGACAGTTTCTCACGTCCAGCCATTATCTTATCCCACAAATGAATGTCTTTCGCTTACAACAACTAATGATATACTATGCTCCAGTTGTGTTCAGAGTTGTGCTTTGTTTCCTAAATACTTATAATTCTGTTTATTAACCACAGCCATTTAATCACCCCTGGCTTAACTTTCAAAGCACATTATCATCACTCATTCACTTAATCGCTTGTTTCAGACTGGGTTTTCAGCAGGAAATAGTCCTCGGGCAGTAGGATAATTTTGGACAGCCACTGATGGAAGCCACTTTGGCTATCATTGATTGCTGATATTTTTATACTGTGTATATTATTTTAGGGTGGTAGGAATGGGGGATTCTGTGCTCTCTCATGTGGTCTGTAAAGACGCAAATAAGAATATTATTGGAAAAAGATAAGTAACGTTAGCAGCACTCCATATCATGTTTCTACTTTGAACTAACTACTTAGTGCCTTTTAGAATGTAGTTCTTTATTGTAGAAATAATAACCTAGAAAAGAAAATCAGAGTGGATTTTGGTTTCCTTTTACTGATCTCAAAAATTTCAAATAGATATGTAAGAACCTTTAATAAAAAATACACAGCACCAGGTACGCCATGCTTTATCTTTGATAAAGAATAAAAAATCTTGTAATATTGTAGAATAATTGTTTAGTGGAAGATACCAATACAGTATAAAGTACAGAATATATCCTGAACAAGATTCATGACAGTTTTTGGTTTTTTTTAAGTGTAATAAACCTTTATGTATGGAAACCAAGGGACAGCTCCAGGAGTTCTAACTAAGAGAGTTGATTAGGTGATTTTTATTCTAAAAAATTTGTTTTAACTCTGAAAGAGTCAGGACAAACACTCGAGCAATATGACAGCCTCTTGTCCCTCCTTTCTGTCTATTCACTGATAATGTTTCAAGGACCCAAACCCTTTGGAATGGCAAAAGATGGCAAAAAAACACAAGTTAGTCCTTTCTCACCCATAGATCAGGGAATTTATGTTTGTTGCTGGTAAACATACAAAACATAAGGAATTGAACAATGCACAAAATACCCTGTAAACAAAAGCTCTAAGTAGTGGACTGATAAATCAACTGACATGTGAGTATTGAACGATGGGAAGCTCTGGAGGCAAAACCAACAAACCAAGCAAATGCACCAAAGAATGCATCATCTCCACAGAGATTGTCCTCCCTTACCCAATACTTCTTAAAGTAGACACATATTGCTGGGAGAGCAGCATTTCCTTTCAGCACAATGCTGGGCACAACAACATATGAAGACCAAAAATATAATGTTCAGGAAGAGGTTTCAGGAAGCTGTTGTTTCTCTTGCTCTTCCAACAAGGCATCTCTCTGCCTCTCTGACAAGTTTGAACCCTTTCACCCTCTGATGCACAGCCCTACTTGCTTGGGACCAAATAGTCCCTTCCCCTGTTCATAATCATTTGTAACGAGGAAAACTGATGTGACCTGTGAGTATTAGAAATTACTCTGATCCTTGAGTTGCCTGCAAGTGTGGTAAGAGCCACCCAAATGCATGTACAATTAATTCTTTTTAAAGAAATTAACTGCTTGCGTGCAAGTACTGCTGGGCTGAATCCAGCTGATCAGATGGATTGATCGATAGCGAAGCTCCCTGTCAGATCGACGAGGCACCGCTCTAATTACCTTCACTGCGTAGGCACAGGCTGCCTACCTACTCACTGCAAAAGCATTTCTCAAAAGCACCCTTATTTTGAAAAAAAATGAATTAAAAAATTGGAGCTCTTCAGTGGAAGATTTTTCATGCATTCCTGTAATGATAGTATACATAATACATGTGCTTGGTTGCTTCATTTTCTTTCCTTTTACTTCTGATAAGGTAGCTTTACTAAAATCTGTAATTTAAATATTTATACTGTAGGCTTTTTGATTAGCATATTTTGAAGCTAATCATAATAGGGCTTAGCTCACTTAGTAGATGTGTCAGTAAAGTGAATAATGAATTCAGTGACAGGGATGAAGAGGAACAGATGAAAAAGAAATCATGTGAAGCTGTGAAAAAGATGATGCCTGGTACATGGGAACAGAGGGATCCTACAGAGGGATAAATAGGAGACTGCTCTCGCTCCCTTTCTATCTCAAAGAACAGTTTATTATGATGACCTGAATGAAAATATGAATTGTCTTTATCTAGAACTCCCAATAAATTAGTTTTCAAAGCTTCCCTTAACTTTAATGGGAAAGTATTGAGACTGTTTAAATACACATGACAAAGCTGGTCACTGAAAGCATTTAAATCTTGGTTTGACAGTTTACAAATGGGCAATCATTAGGATTTCAAATCCCAGTCTTCTGGAAGACTGAAACAGAAGATTAATATAACTGGTTCCTTATATATGTATTACATATATACATGATCCGGATCTTTTGGAGATCTTGTTTCTTTATTCTTTGCAATCACAGAGGTCAAAGAATTATCAGGAAGCTGAACCTGATGTCTTCGCTTGACAAAGTACTGAGCTTTGGAAAAAAATGCCAGGCATCATCTAATTTGTCACAAAATGATGAGAATAAGCAAACAGAAGTCAACTAGATAGCTGATAGTGATTTATTTTATCTCAGACGACTATGACATGCATCTCTTAGTCTCAGCTAGTCAGCCCGGCTCTAGAGAACTGTCTACTCATTCTTTTGGTATTATCAGCTTTCAGTGAGGGGACTGGTACTTGGTATTGCCATTTCAGTGAGGAGACTGGTACTTGGTATTGCCCCTTCATCAGCCATTTCCTCGATTACTTTTTTCTGCACTTTTTCCTTGATTATTAATTTGGTAACAGAACTCTCTGTCACTCGGACAGTTCAAATGTTCAAATAATTGTGTTGCAGAACAGCTGAAACCCAGGACCCTATGACAATGAATGTGTTCTGCTCTTCCTCTCCCACGGAGCCATGTGCCAGAAGAAGTCTGGATCACACCTGCTCACAGAAGGTACTGTCTTTTCAAAGCACAGGAGTCTGGGTCTTCTCGGCACTTTAACCCCCTGCAAGCAGCACTTCCTCAACCATAAATCCAAAACAGAGATAGATTTATTCATACAAATGTCTTCATTGGGATGTTCTTCAAAGCAACAACTTGTACATCAGAGCCCTAGGAAAAAGATTGAAAACCAAAACTAAAAACCAGGCAGAGCTTTTGCTCTTGTGTTTTAGAGAAAGATAATTGTGTTCAGCACAGTGGACCTCAGTTTCAGTTTGGATATGGTGTGATTAGGTTGGTCCTTGAGATTGCTACAGCACAGTGAGTTTCAGGTATGTTCTGTGTCATGTCTAGCAGTCACATCAGTCTGGAGCACCTAGGCCCATGTGTTGTTAGAGGAATTCCTCATGGCCTTGGCTTTCCTTTCCCTAGGGATTAGTGCTGAGACCCGTTCTATTCAACATCTTTATTGATGACCTGAATGAAGGGATCAAATCTCCCCTTATTAAATTTGTGGATGACACCAAGGTGTGGGGGAGTGTTGATCTGCTGGAGGGTAGGAGGAGGCTGCAGAGAGATCTGGACAGGCTGGGTCAATGGGCAGAGGCCAACTGGATGAGGTTTAACAGGGCCAAGGGGAGGGTCCTCCATTTTGGCAACAATAACCCCCAGCAGAGCTGCAGACCAGGGGATGAGTGGCTGGAGAGTGGCCTGGTGGAGAGGTACCTGGAAGTACTGGTCATTAACCAGCTAAATATGAGCCAACATTGTGCCCAGGTGGCACAACATAGTCTTAAGCTCCATCAGAGGAGGTTTAGACTTGACATTAAGAAAAGATTTTTCACTGAAAGAGTGATCTGGTTTTGGAATGGGCTGCCCATGGAGGTGGTTGAGTCACCATCCCTGGAGGTATTCAAGGTTAGTCTGGATGAAGTGCTGAGTGGCATGATCTGGCTTGTATCAGCAATAGTGTGGCCAGCAGGACTAGGGATGTAATTCTCCTCCTGTACTGGGCACTGCTGAGGCCTCACCTTGAGTACTGCGTGCAGTTCTGGGTCCCTCACTTCAAGAAGGATATTGAGGGGCGGAGCAGGTCCAGAGGAGAGCAGTGAGGCTAGTGAGGGGACTAGAGGGAAAGTCTTATGAAGAAAGGCTGAGGGTGCTGCAGTTGTTTAGCCTGGAGGAGACTCAGGGGGAACCTTATCACCTATAACTACCTACCAAGGGAAGTTGTAGACAGGTGGGGGTTAGGCTCTTCTCCCAGGCAACTAGTGATAGAATAAAAGAGTAGGGCCTGAAGCTGCAACAGGGGGGAGTTAGGTTGGGTATTAGGAAGCTCTTCCTCGCGGAAAGGGTGGTTAAACATTGGATTGGACTACCCAGGATGGTGGTGAAGTTGCCATCCATGGAAGTGTTTAAGAAAAGACTGGATGTGGTACTTAGTACCATGGTCTAGTTGATACTGGGATGTTGGGTCATAGGCTAGACTTGATGGTCTCAGAGGTCTTTTCCAGCTTCAATAATTCTGTGATTCTGTGTACCTCCATGGTGAGTTCAGGATCAGGAGGAAACTGTAGGGCACATCCCACCAATTTTATGTCTATGCATGAACAAATTTTTATACTGGAGGAATTACTTGGTCTTTTCAGGCTGTAATTTATTCTCAAATGCCTGTAGCATAAGATTCATGATTGGGTTTCCCAAGATCCATTCCTTATTGTCACCCTTCTTGCAGAACTTGGGGTTTCTAGCTGGCTAGCTTCCCACATGACATTCCCTCACCTATTCCACAAACCAAGCAACTCAGATCTATGCTGGACCGTGAACACGCTGCAGCCCCTCTGCACATTTTAGCACTTCAGCTGGGCTTCAGGTCCACTAAGATACCCTAAGCAAACATAAAAATCCTTAAATTCTTCCCAAAGAGAATTTGCAAGCAGGAACAGTGGCAGTATTGCCCTGCTGTGTAGTTTCATGAAGCTCTTCATAGGCTGGGCTTGATAATCTTGGAGGTCTTTTACAGCCTCAATAAATCTATAATTCTGTAATTCATTGCAAAACAAAGCTACAACCAATTTCCAAATGAGGAGGGAATCAAATGATCCTGCTTTTTTAAAAGAGACACAAATCATTAATTTCTAGAAACTTCTTTATGTAACAGTATTCAGAACGTAGCTTGGATCTGCTGAGGAGACCAAGGTGATGAGATGATTATGTTCTTATGAAGTGTAATGGAATGTGAGCACCTAATTCCCTGAGGCTTCTTTGACAGCTGTGTTCAAAGTCAATTACCAAAGAGATAAAAATGTTTTAAAGTCAGTTTCTCTAGTCTATACTTGGTATTTTTCTTCTTTCCTTTTATTGTGGTGGTTGTTCTAAATATTCTGTGGTTTTTATGAGCCTCAGCAGACCAAAAATGATCTTCAAAGAACTCACTTACATGTATTCACATATTTAAAAACCCCTAAGAGTTTCTTTAAAAGAAATATTATCTGAATTTCTGCATGTCTGTAGCTAGTGAGAAGAAATGTTTTACAGCAAACAGCACTTTCACTGAGGAATAAAGGAGTGGAAGAAAGGATGAGACTGCAGAAGTGATACATGTTCAAAGAAATCCTATTATGGAGCTTTTGAGAAATACTTGTCTGTCCAAACACAAAATGTCATTAAACTAAATTTTCTAAGTTAAAGTTGGAAGGGACCTAAAGAGTCCGCTGAGATAAACCAGAGGCTGGTTGTTCTCTGTTCCATATATGTTGCCAATGAAGGGAAAAGACAAGAACTCTTAAAATAACCCTAAAATGTTGTGGTGTGGACTCAGAACCACCAGAGATGGACTGTCTGATAGTTCAGACTTCAAACAATGTGTTTCCAGCCTTCTTAAATCAGTAGAAACAAAAGGCCTTCAAAAAATGGTAGGTGTCAAGGAAACAATCCTAGGACAAAGTCAGAGGAGTAGGAGGTGAAATCAAACACAGTCCTAGCTCTAATGAAAATAAATGTATATATTATCCTCTCTGAACTTTTGTGCGTGCCTATCACAACTGGCACCTAAAAAAACCTGACACATGCTCTGCCAGCAAGAGTCAACACCATGGTCCAAATACAGACATTCCCTATTACAGACTTACCCTCAGCATCAGACTTCAGAGACTCCTCGAGGAGCAGCTCCAGTATCTGGTGTCTTTCTATACAGAATCATAGAATCATTAAAGTTGGAAGGGACCTACAAGATCATGAAATCCAAGCATCAGTGTGATTCCAACACGCCCACTAAACCATGCTTTCTAGTGCCACATCTTCTCATCTTTTATGAATGCCTCCAGGAACGATGACTCCACCACCTCCCTGGCCAGCCTGGTCCAATACTTGACATCCTTCTTGCAGGTTGGTTTGTGCAAAAACAAATATTTCTCTTCTGAAGCACATGAATCCTAACCTATATTTCAAGCTAAAAGGCATGATTTTACTCTGGGTTTTCAGCATTTTCATTTGCACAACTGTTATGAAATATGTGCAAGAATTCATTTCAACAGTGTGTACACTTCAATTTTGGAACACAGGAGTTAATAACTCTACTGCAAAGCTGTCAGTAATCCTCAAATTCACTGGACTGAAAGATCACTTATTTCACTCAGAGCTGAGCTTGATTCAGAAACTACCATGTGTAGCTTGATGGGCTCTGTTAGAGAGGAAGGCCTGTAGATGCTGAACTCTGTGTCTTAGTTCTGCATAACAGCTATCAGTTTATTGAGTGTCTCTTGCAAGACACTGCCACTTCAGCAATATCCACAGGGTAATCAATCACTGTGGGAGAACACTGAAAACATTCTGGCCTCCCACAGCAGGTTTAAAGCCATAAGCACTGTTTATGGCACATGCTTTATGCATCTGCTATCCCACAGTGGAAAGCTATTCAACAGATGGTTTCATTTTCACTTACCTTAGGTATAGTAAGTTGTGATCTTGTTTGTAACAAGTGATAATAAAGTTTGAGCTATAAAAACAAAAATATACTTTTTCATTACATGTTTGCTCTTATTTTAATGAGACAGAAGCTTACAAATAAACTAGAACCCATGCTGGTAGGAACTTAAAATTATCCACCCCTCAGACCAATGTTAGGGCACTGTTCTCCTCCAGCTACTTCTGCTTTAGCTCTGATGGCAGTAAGAGCAAGCCAAGATGCTCAGAGCTTTTTCAGATTCCGAATTTCAAGGTTTTGCAGGAGTTTACAATTTTCAGAGCTCAGTTATTCACCAGGGTCAGTTACAAGGCTTGAGGTGTAGTGACTGGACGTGGGAACCATTAAGTCTGTGTATAAGTAGACCAAGAGTTGGGAGTGTCTTAGTTGTCTTTATTTGTTGTTTAAAAAATTTATTTTCAATAAAAGATTAAAATTGCCTCCACTAGGCATTTAAAAAGGAGGTTATATCAAACCAAACTGTCATCACTATGAACAGTTTGGATTAGTACTGTATTTCATTCTGGATTCATAAGGTCATATTAACAATTTTTCACATCACACTTGGTCACAGAGACAGAGTGAAAAATAAAGAACTGAAAACAACTTCAACCAGACTTCACAATTCTTGAATAAAAAATGTTAACTAAACACATGTTTCATATTTTCTTCTTTCTTCCAAAAAAATTAATTATATATTAATTCCAAATTGTAATAAAAACATGCCACAAAATTTCAGTAGTCCTTGTCTTCAAGACATTTTGAGTTTTAGCCAGCCATGTCTCCATGGCACAGTTTGCCCTTGCTCCTTCTCTGTCCCATTATTATTTGCAATGTGTTCCAGTTTGTTTTTAATTATAATCAATAGTGAAAACTGAATATTCTTGATACTCCCATAAGACCCACATGTCTTTGGATTTCTTTTCAAAATTCTTTCTCTCAGTAGCTGTCACTTGAGTGAATGTTTCATGAAACTATTTCCCAGTGCCAGCATCTTCCCACTTTCCAGCATCTCTTGGCTAACGTTTCACAGCACATGAAGACATTTCTGATCCACTGACCATTTTTCAGGCATTGAATCTGTGCCTTCCCATCACGTTCCCTTCTTCCCAAACCAAAGAATCCATAGATGAATTCCAGGGAAAGAACTCTAACTCTAATAAGACAAAGCTATTTTGTGTTAATGTTTTAAGCAAGTAAATGATTTGCACATAATAGACAAGATGACAGAGCTGAGCTGACGCAGTTTCTGAATGCAGATGTTTCAAAAGCAAATGTAAAATAGATCCAGTGTGGATTTGTGGTGGCTTTGGGGAAAAAAATAGAACATTTCTGAGGGTGATGGTGTCATTTCTTATCTTGTGTTTTTCTTATCTTATTTTCAGTGTTTCTTTTCCTACCATTTGCAGGTTTCACCCAAGGTAAAAATTCTTTCCAAAGCTTAAAGGAAAAGGATAGGCACTCATGAAAAAAAAGTGAAAGATCAGCAGATATAGGGACATGGCATCAAAAGGAGTGTCCTGAGTCATGGAGCCCAGCTGTTGCTCCAGGCACAAGCACTGTGCAGTCACTTCCACAACCTGATACTGATGCTGAGATGTGCTCAGGTCCCTCATGTGCACTCTGTCAGTCATGCTACACCTTGGGAGGAGATGAGCTGCCCCAGAGCCACAGCTTCCCAAGGATGAGACCTTGCCATTTCCTGATCACATTCTTACGAGACCTCTCTGTACCTGCTTCTTAGCAAGCTGCCATTTTCAAGTACATTCCTCTCCCTGCTCCTTTTCTAGTGTATGCACTGGTGCATTTGTAGACATCTATCCCACCTCACAACACCACTCATGATGAGAGAGGAAGCACGCTTGGCTTTCAGCAGGATTCCTTTGATTGCCTGACCATCCTGGTGGACCTTCTCTGTACCTCTTCCTGGCTTCTCACATCATTTCACCTGGCAGTTTTCACTGAGTCAAGAATTCTCTCTTCTGGGCAAAGCTGCCTGGTTGCTTTAGGTTGGGGCTTTTACTGCAACGTTTCCTGAAATGTTCAGTACTGCTGGAAAAAATGTTGTTCTGCGACACTTCTTGGGCTGCTTGCCTGGAAGGATCTTCTCAATCTCACACCCTGCCCATAGGGAAGGAGGGAGCTGACAAGCCCTGGGGAGGGAAAGTAGCTGGCAATGGGAGCAGGGTGGGTAGAGGAAAGCTGCAGTGGGGTGGGAGCAGGAGGGAGGAGGAGGAGGCAGCAGCCAACATGGCAGACTCCTGCCAGCCTCATGGGCAGTGAAGGCCTTCACTGAAATCTTCTAAGCCCTTTGCTGGCATGTCAAAAGAAAAGAAATAGAAGAAACCTATTTTAATTCCATCAAGTGGCCAGAAACTCACTCAGTACTGCTAATGCAGAAGAAGATAGCATCTTTATCTGGAGCAATTCTCCATGAGACTTTTTTCCTTATCTCCAACCGAAACTCAGTGCATCGATTCCTTCTTTGCTCCCCTCACCTATCACAGCTCTGAGTTTCATCGTCTGCCCTTCCTATCCTAATCTCACACTACATCTTTTTTCTTATTTCTCTCTTGACTGCTGGCAAAGCAAGGGTTATTTTTGCTCCTTCCAAAGGTGCAAAACATAGACAATCACAGTCCAAAACATCATCTCTCCTGCCTTGCTACATTCTCTAACCACCATTCAAGCAGCTCTAGAGGAACAGCCTCCAGACCTCCCAGTGCTGTTACCTGAGTGTATCCTCCTGATTTATTGTTCACAGACACTCTGCAAGCACCTTCTGCTAGCTCAGGCAGAGCTTCCATACCACTGACAGTACATTTTTGTGTTGTGGGATTACCCAGCCATGTAACACACTTTGGATGAGATAGGGACCTCCAAATGCTTTGGGCAAGGTGCTAAGTTTCCTGAAGACCAAAAAGTCACATTTTCCCACTTTGATAGTTCTGTGCTTTCCCTGCATCTCTCTTTCCTTTCTCCTTCATCGAGCCAGATTTTCTAAACAACTTTTTTGTTTGCTTTTTTTGTTGCCAAGAACATTATCACCAAAGCAAAGGCTGGAGATTTCCTTCTTCTTGGCTACAAACTGACTAACATGTTTCAGGACCACCACATTTCTAGCCTGTGCTTTCTCATAGATTTCTGAAGCCATCCTTTCCAGCCATATGTGCAGAGGAAAAAGTTGTACTTAAGAGGAGCTAAGCATTTGGAAAGCAACAGTTGTTATTCCCCCTTTATTGCCCCAGAACCTCAGAGTCTGATCACAGCCAGGGTCAGCCACAGACGAGAGCCCTGTACAAGGGTGTAGTGATATAGAAACCACAAATCAAGTCTCAATGTCAAGACACAGCTTGGGGCAAAACACTGTGGCAACATAGCTCGGGTAGGGACACAAGGTCTCAGGTGAAATGCAGCTCTGTGGCCAAGGGGTGCACAGATGAGTACCCAGCTAGGGTTGCCCAGGGCACCAGAGCCTTTTGCGTATCCTCATAGCACTGGATGGAGGGGGCTACAAAGCAGCATGGTGATTCCCCAGTACCGCAACACACAGCACTCTGACTGCACTGTCAAGCCTCACCACGAGCATTTACACCAGGGTGGCTCCCAGAAGTTGCCTTGTCTCAGCCAGCTGGTTCTTTTACAGTAGAAACATTTCATTCTTGAAACATTTTTGGCTGCACTTTGCCTTAAAAATAAAATGTACAGAATCAATCTGCCCTGCAATATTGAAATCTGACAGCATCGCTCCACACAGGGCTGCCTGGTTGTTAGCACTCACTGCAATTACACCACTCTTCTCTAGAAGCAGAGCCATAGCCATTGATACAGGCTAAGATAAAGGAATAGGAGCAAGTTTGCCCCTTAATTCATACAGGCCACACAGTAAGCATGTTCCTGCAGCCAAAAGGATGTGCTCAATGTCTGTGCAAATGCATCTTCTGGAGAGTGCAGGTAGTGAGTGTGAAAACTCCCACCTCAGTATCGTTCTTGAGCAAGGAAATCATTAGCAGATTTTCAGTTACACGGTTGTGTAGATCAGGTGTGGAAGTCTAATAACAGGAAAGTGGCAACTCACAAATGTCTGGACAGGTATGAGTAGCCAAGATGCCTTGAATGTGTGGATCAGTGTGTGGGGATCAGGCACACCACAGTCACTGATAGCAGTGACAATCTCATGGCTTTGTGTCAAGTGTGCTGTTGAGGAACACATCCAAATGCTTGTCAGATTCATCATGGGATGGCATTTTTGTGCATGACAATGACTTTGTTACTGAACTGTTATTTCTCTCCCTGTTATTTCCCCATCCCAACAAGCCTCTTGATTAATCCCTGCTTTCATTTATGTGTTGACATTTCTGAGAATCAATATCCTGAAAAACTTCACAGGAAGAGCTAGGGAACTTCAGAGGAAAGAGTACTTATCACCATATTTCATGGGGAAAAAAACCCATGCATCAAAGCAACTTCATTTAACTTGTTAGGATGAAGCTATCTTCAATTTATATATGTAAGATCACAGGACTCATTTTTACACTGTCACTTCAGTTGCCATCACCATCATTGCCATCACTCATTATTGGCAGCTTTGAATATTCGATCACAACCTCACGCGAACACACATGCCTACCAACCCACTCTATTTTCCTAGCTCTGATTTTTCTAGCTTGAGCAAGATCATAGAATCATTGAGGTTGGAAAAGACCTTCCAGATCAAGACTAACCACCCATCCCACAACCCCTAACCATCATCTTCTGAAACACTATGTTTACCCATTTTTTGAACCCCTTTAGGGACAGTGCCTCCATCCCATCCCTGTGCAGCCTGTTCCAAAGCCTCCCTACTTTTTCTGTGAATACATTTTTCTTAACATCCAATCTGAACCTCCGCTGGCACAAATTCACCCCATTTCCTCTTGTCCGATCATTAAGATCCTGCTGGATCTGTTCCTGGATCCCAAACCACTGAAGAAAACTCATGTGGCTGCTGCTTAGGAAGGGTATAATGTCTACTGTAGCTATTGTTAGTGTGTTAGCTTCAAATATGATAGTATGTTAGTATGATTAAAGAACACAGCTTAAATCAGTTGCAGTCAATGTACTTTATCTTAGTGTCCTAAGTTTCTTTATGTGAGCAAAACAGAAAAACAAGTATCTGGCTCTTCCTGCTTAGTAAAGATCCAACAATTACTATGGAGGATTTCTCCCGTCCTGCTGAATTTCTGTAAGAGCGGTTAACTGCTTGTTACATCAAATTCTCCTCCAAAGGTAACAGACACAGAGTATTTTCCCCCTTCTTGCCCTAAGCTGGTTTCAGTGATTCGTGTACATTGTCAAATGACTGTTATTTCAGCCCAGGAGGGGCTGCAGGGAGCTGATGGATGAAAGCATACATTTTTAGACAGTTATTTAGAAAACTGCACTGAAAAGGGCAATAAAAAGGTACATTACAGTGAAATTTGTCCTCAGGATGTTCTGGATTCTGAGAAAAAATTGCATTTAGCATATGTGGTTATTTAGCTAAAGTGGATAAAATCGCACTTGATACATTCGGGAAACACTGAAACTAGATTTTTTTTTAAATTAGTTGGCCCTGATAGGGCTGTATCTTGGCCAAGTTTTGTGATCTATGCAACAAAAAGCCCTGTTCCCAGTCTGAGCAGAGTCCTCTTCAACAAATACTTCAGTCAGCCCTGGAACGTAACTGAAGAAGTGACGGGCATGTGCCTGGATGCTGTTCTGTGCCCTCGCTGAACAGAGCAGTCTAACACACTGCTCCCAATGCTCTGTGGTTTTGCTAACATGATTGAAGCAAAGCCTGGGCCTTAATTTAATGGCAGAAGCCTGGGAGAGATCAGAGATGTGTGTGTGCTGAGCAGAGCTGACACAGAGGTCCCAGAGTTCAGCAGTGGCTACTCTAGCTCCAGAGAGGGAAAGAGCCTCTGCGATCACTCATCTGACATGGGAATTTCCAGGAAAAATGTCATGACAAGCTGCCCTGTTAGCATGCCAGGCACCACAGCAGAGCTCCCTTGTGGTAAAGGGGAATACAGACGTTTTAACTCTCCATTGCAGGGAACAGAGTGGGGGAAGCTGTATGTGTGTGTCTGTGCACAGCAGAGGAAAAACAGGTGATGGATAGGTGAGTTTTGGGAATATAAAAGCAAAGGTGAGCTCTGTGAGCTCTGCAGATTCTCTTTGTCTGTCTGATGAACCTTAATGCATTTGGGCAACATAAAGCAGCTGAACAGGGGAAATGCTGTTATTCAGGAAGGGACTGAAAGAAACCTTCAGCAACAAGCCTTCAGGTTACTTCCAAAATAGCTCACTTTTTGTAAGTGATGTATTAATAACCTAGATATTGCATAAGGTGATAAAACCCACTTTAATCCTATGCTATGCTGAAGCTGCAGAACTCTCATATGCATCAGCTCTTGCTTTTCATTTCTAAATATATATTAAACCTACAGAAGTTTTATTTTTGTGCTGAATTTGCACTTAGGGCAAAAAGCCACATGGACACATAAACAGGTTAGAAAATGTCAAGTGATAGCACTGCTCGGAAACTAGAAGTTTCTGGCTGAAAATCTTACAGAACCAGACCTGGTCTGTGTTTTCAGAGATATTGAAAATTGTTCAGTGTGCTGGTTTGAAAATACCAAATTTTCAAATATTAGTTGTGGTGCTTTTATGCTGAAAAAGCATTTTATTTTGAAGTTGGAGGCAGCTTTCCTAGCAGACCTCCTGCGTCAGTGTCTGGATTCTACAGGTAATTGGTGGACAGAGTCTATAACGCGAAGGTACTTCCTCCTTCTTCTTCCCTTCCTTCTCTTTGTCGGCCTTCGCCATCTTCGTCATCATCTTCTGCTTTGTCTGTGACACGTCTTCAGAGACAGGGAGCTCCTCTAGGAGATAGAGAGCTCCTCCCCGCCCCAGGGGCGAGCAATGACTCTCAACCCTCTGCCACCAAAGGTTGGAAAAGAAAGTCTCAGCCCAGCTGTAGCTCTGCTGAGGGGGTAGCCACAGCCCTCTTTTAAACAGGAGCTTGAACACAGAGAGGCCTGCAGATCCCCTTCTGTGGGGGTGAACCTGCAGCCCTCCCCTCTTTCACCAAGGGCTCAGATACAGAAAAGCCGCACCAGATCATTCCTGTTCTTGGCAGTGGACCACAGTAAGGGCAGCTCCTCCACATAGCTGCTTCTACAGCAAACACCTTTGAAGATGCCAGACAGAGGTGAGCTCTTAACTCTCTACCTCCCTTAGTGCCTGACCACAGGGGAGACGAAAGAAAGGTTTTGCATAAGGCCTGTAGAAAGCCCTTGGACGAGACCCCAAAAAGCCTATACGCCACAACAGGCATGGCTCCACCATGCTGATTGTCCCCACTGGGCTGGCAAAGATCCTGTATACTCTGCCACTGAGAGAAACCTCTACCAAGAGAGAGAAAGAGAGATCATAAATACTGATCTCCTAAGCCTTTGGCAAGCAGTCTAGAATTCTGTTGTATCCTCTACATTAACGCTGCTATAGCCTGAGAAGAAGAGCCCTGAGCTGACGGAAGCTAGAAGTATGTCAGAGACGTCACAGAGTACTGATGTCTGCAAGACGATCGGGAAAAGGAACTTTTCCACAAGCACTAAATGTATATTTTGTGCTGTATTCCTGCCACCCCCACTCCTTTGTCTTCTGAAAAGTGGAGTGTGAGTGTGTGCGTGTGTTGGTGGCTGTTCATTACGAGGCCAAAGCCCAATGTGTTAGCTGTCTCCTATTTCTCTCAGACAGTGTGTAAAGGCATTGTGATACAGCAGTTTCTGTTTTACCTTTTTGATTCTTTTGTTTATTTGGGGGTTTTCTTTTCCTTTTCTTATTGGTGATGGGTTCAATAAACTGTTGTCTTTCTAGCAAAGTTGCTTCATTGCCTGTTGAACTCCTAGTGAGAGCTGGTTGTTGTGCTAGAATTACAGGCACTAACTCAAACGGATTTAGACCCTCTTGCTAAATCATTACATTCAGGTATTTCACATTTTGCTGCATGCCTTCCATATGTTTTCTATGACATATATTTTAAGTACCTCATATTTCTATGAGGTACTTAAAAAACAATCCTGAGCCTTCTGAATGAGTTAATGCACTTTCTTCTGTTTGTGTTCAGAGCTTTATTTTATAAGACAAAAGGTTTTATAAATCTCTCTTCTATTTCAGGAGAATATTCACACCAAATAAGAATTGTGCTTTTATAATCAAATCATTTATCTTTACATTTTCTGTGGGAGGAGGGCTCTTCTTCATCCAGACTCAGAGCATCAAATCTCATAATAATTTCCAAAGAGATAAGGGCAGCACACATGGGAAATGATGCTTTTTATGTTTGTTTTGCATGTATAAGAGGGAAAACATCAGCTGCTGACACAACCCTTAGCTCATCCAGCTGTGTTTAATGCATTGTTATTAGAGAGGACTTTGGCAGAAGGAAGGAGCAGATGTGGAAGAAGCAGAAAATGCCTCAACTTCTACAACGCTAGAGGTATGGGGACAAAGCCCAAGAGAGAGCATCCACTGTCATCAGTAGCCTAGATTTGGGTGCCACATCAACCTCCTAAGTCCAGGCACCACCTACTTCAGCCCCAACTCACTGGCATAGCTTTCCCAGGTGGCTTATAACATTTGAAAAAAACAACAGTAGTTATGTAACTCAGCATATTCTCTTTGAACCACTTAAAAAGAGAGAAAGAGGAGAAAAATTGAAAATGAAACCTTTACTTTAAAAGGCCTTGATGCTGAGGAAAATTTTGAAAGGGTTTAAACGTAAAGCAATTGCTTCATGTTAATAAGCATTTTTCTGTAGTTCAGCTTTAACACAGCTGTGATCCATCCCTGATTCTTCTTTGACCTAACAACTTTGGAGAAGGAGAAGAGCAAGATGCTGCCTTCAGGAGTGAAGCCGTACCACTCCATGCTGTGGACTGGCAAGAGCTGAGTCTGCCAGAGCTTCCTTGGGCCGCCTGCGCTGAGCTCCAGAAGCAATTTTTAGACTCAGACTGAAGTACTTACAGAGTTCTCTCCACCCAGCCTCATAGTCTGGGAAGTCTAATTTGACCTGCGAAAGATGCACATTCCTTGCTTCTCCTTGGGTAGCCAGTGTGTCAGTGACGTTGTCCCCTTCAAATAGAAAGGGACACCTCTTGGGGAGCCCTCGGTGACTCCTTTAGCCCATGAAAAGAGAGAGGTGTTCAGCCTGCTGGGAGGTGAAGGCAACAAAAGACACATTTGCAGCTGCTACACTAAACTGCTTGGAAAAATTTCTTCTGTAATGTCACCTAACAGCCAGTCCCTCCTGCCCGGAGTGCAGGCTCTCAAATCCTGCAGCAAAGCAAGTACAGGGACATGCCAAAGAGCTCCCTGCACCCATGTGGGTCTTCAACCTTTTATTTTCCCCAAGCATCCTCCTCTATTAGTCTTTCCTGAGCACTGTATGGCATAACTGCACTCAAGCTGCCAATCCACCTACAGCCTCCTTTGTGCAGTACTAGGCAGTGTGTGAGGTCTGGGTTTGCAGAGCAGCCACGCAGATGTTGCCCATGGCTGAAGTGCTGCCGAAAGAGCTGTGCTGAGGGCAGGCATTTCTGTGCCTCACTCATCCCCCATTGTACTTCCAGTGACAAAAACTACAAAATAGATCAGCTCTAAAATCAATACCAAAAGATCAGAGCAGAGCAAGCATGGATCGAGTAATAAGACAATACAATGTTCTTTTTTATTTACAAGACAGGCTATATGACACTGTAGTAGAACCAGGGCCACGAGAACTCCATCTGGATGAGGATTTTATCTCAGTCCTCCCAAAAACAACACAGTGAGTGCTGCAGCCACTAGAAATCTGTCCTCAGACATCTCTCCATAGCCCCCCTTGGCTCTGAGCTAAAACCTCCCAGAACATCGCACAGCCACCCAGCTCACATACCGTCTGCTTTTCTCCCACTGCAAATTTTCCAGTTCCTCTCTGGAATAAGCATCATCAAATGTCTCTTTGCCTGACTCATCCTGCCTAGAGAGGATGACTGAAAATCGTCAGCTCACTTTCTACCTCTTGGGCTTGTGACTGAGTTCCTGTGACTCACTCAGTACAGACTCAGTCTCCTTTAGCCATTTTTTAATTTCTCTCCACAATGCTGCAAAGATAGTCTGTCCATGACCTGCTTTTGAAATCTCAGGGTGGCTTTATTTTAATCCCTTTCTTTCTTTCTGATGAATGTCTTCACTGTGTGCTGCTGTTTCCTACATCTTAACCACCCAGCCCAGCCTGAGACTCACCAAATTCTACATCCATGAAAGTCTCATGTATTATTCACTCCTTCCTCTTTTTACTTTGCTTTCCTGGACAAAGTGGACTTCGCAGCAAACAACACACTGTTGCAGAGACAAATTACTGCTTTTCTTGAGTGTATTTTCCTACAGACATTCCATTTAGCTTTTGAGACTTTTGAGTCCTTTCTGAAGATGGCCATCAGTCAGGCATGCCTGACTCCCTGGCTGAGGAAAAGACTTCAAAAGAGAGTATACTGCAAACAAATCAAGCCTGTGACCCCACCTGAGCTCCTTGTCTCCTGACAGACTGTGTCAAATACATCTCAAAATATAGCTCCTGGACTATCCCATGGTCAGATATTCCCTTCTGTGACTGTTTGAGCATTCAGTTAATGCCTCGCTCAACCCCAAGGATGGTTCACAGGATGCATGAAGGACAGGAACATATTACAGAAAATCAGATGCTAAATGTTAACTTTGAAATGTGTTTTATTGCTTGTGCTCAACCACAAGCTGCTTGCCTTTTTCATTAGATATTTAGTAGGGTCTACATATGCTAGAAGTAAGATAACAAGCACAGACAAACACTAATGCACCTTGCTGAATTAAGACCTTCCCATGACATTCTCTTGTCTCTCCCTGATGGTCAGATATTCCCTTCGAGTAGCCCGAGGCTGGGGCAGAACCAGGAGAGTAGTTGCAGGAGGAACAGAGCTGCAGCAGCTCTGGCAGAAGTAGCAAAGACAGTGTCCCAGGTTCAAGCTGGCTCCTTTGTCTCATCCACACCCACAAGCAGCAGCAATGCTGTTAAAAGGATGAAAGACAATAAACCCAGATGATGGATAATACAATATGGAAGGGGAGATAGTGTTCTCTCTGTGGGTGGTTGGGCTATGGAGAGAGCTCTCAACAGATCTTCCCTATTTTAGAAAAATAGGCGAAGAGTGACAAGAGATGTTGTAGGAAGCTAATATTCATCAGCCTGAGGCAAAAAGGTTCTATTTTGTGGTTTCTCACTATTCAGACCCATATTTAAGTGTCATTCATTCCAAAAGGTTGTTTCAACACAAGGTGCTAGTTGTAAGTGCTATTAAAGCCAATAGACCTGTGACGATTTCTACTCGATTCACTGTGGCTGTACAAAACACTGGTGAAAGATGGGCATGTAGTATGCATCAATAAATTCTGCTTTCAGAACAAGTACTTCAAGGGGATACTTGCTTTTTTGTGTTCCTTTCTTCCTTCACCGGAGCCTGACATTAAACTGAAATAATTTCCTCTCATTTAAAGAGCAGTATATCTGAACAATAAAATGCACATCGGCTTTATTACTATCTAAAGGAGGAAACAGTGGTTAACTGAGAGCAGGATAAAACAAGGGCATTATTGGTGTCTACTCTACAGACACGCTGCTACTGTATAACCATGAGTCCATTACAGGGGATTTCTCAGAGACTAAGAAGGTTAAATGGCTGAACGACTTAGCAAAAAGTGATTGCTTTCTGATCCCATGTCCTTAGTGTTAAGGCAACATTATCTTATTACTTCCAAATTCACTCACACAGTGTATTTTTAATTATGATTTGACTCTTCTGTGAGGTACCACGCTGGCCATCTGGACCCTGTCAGCTCTACCCAACACATGTAAAGCTCCATGCAGGACAGTAAGGCACAAACAACCCCAAGGGTATCTGCCGGAGGAGGGACCAGGAAGAGGTCAAAAGTTTTGTGCTACATCCATGTCACCCAGAAGCAGGATCTTCTCTAGCTATGGCAGCCTTCTCAACAGCTCACAGATCTGAGTGAGACTTGGTTATTCACTCTAGCTGATGTGAAATGCTTTTCTCAATGAAGCACAAGGCCTCCTATACATAGAGGAACACATCCCATTTCTCCCTGCAGGAGATGGCTGGGACCCTGCTTGTTCTGGCTCATAGGGGATGTTCCCATTACACAGCAGTGAGGTCGGCAGATGGATGGCTCATAGCCGTCATCATAGTCATGAAGAAATAGTGTAAATACTGCAAATGTGAGTGAAGGAATGTGATCCAGAGCAATATGAAGGCTGGTTTTGTTCTCTCCTTTTCCTTCTCTCCCTTCGAGGCTGCAGCTAGATGGTTCCTTTCATTTTGTTTCCATAAGCTTTAAGGGCAAAACAAACAGACCAGCACCAGCCATTATCCCAGGCAGAGAGAAGCTGGTTGCTGCAGTTTTAAGGATCAGGAGAGCAGACCTAGTGCCCAGTGGGATGAGATGACTTTTGGGTGTCTAAATATGAAATTGTACATATAGGGTGGCCTGATCATTCTGTAAGGTTACCCCACAAGAAGCGGTGGTGGCGTATATCTTCCAGGCTGACTTTCCTCTCTCTAGAAAACTTGAAACACTGAAGTCAGGAAGAAAGTGAAGACATCAGTAAAATAAAATACTTTTACGAGCTGGAGGCAAAAGCACTGGGTTGTCCAATCCTTCCAAGATGCTCCAGAAAATGAAAACTGTAGCTTGATCCACATCTGGATCCTTAGAGACAAACTCAGCTCCTCAGTCTAAGAAATTCCTGTCCTTCTTCCTTCATATTGATTCCACCAGCAGTCCTAGACACTTGAAACAGAAATGAATCATGTAAAGGAACTCTGCATTTATCTTTCAGTTCTGGTAATAAAAATATCCCTTTGATCCTCTAAGTATCCTGCAAGATGTCACACTTGCTGCCTGGGCATATGAGCAAAGCCAATTATATGGAGCTGTCATTATTTGCTGCTTCACAATTCCTGTGATGCAATAACTGTACAGGATTCTGCTGCTTTAGGCTCAGATAAGTATCAGCAATTTAGTTTCCTTAATATTGGTCTAGAAAGTTGATAGGAGCATTAGGAAAACAGCAACACTTAATGCTTTTTTTTACTCAGCTGAGGAAAAAAAAATTCCTATGATGCCTATAAGCTTAAAAATTAATTTAAGCAATCCCCTTCCCTCTCTCCCCTCATTTTGATACCTCATGAAGGCCACATCTTCTTAGAACATAGAAAGAGAATGCGGGTTCCTTTTATTTCAGATGACTTTGTACAGTCTTTATTGTCAAAGTTCTTTTTCAGAGATACTAGAATTATGCAGATATTTTTTTTAATCTCTTAGATTATTTTAAATGTATTCTGTATGAAAAAACAATCCTGCAAAGCTGTTGCTAGCAGTTCCTGCTTCAGAGTGGACACATGCAATGCCTGAAGCCAGACCTCAGAAACTCTCTACATGGTGGGTTGGGTACCCAAGTTGTGTATCTTGTTAGTAAGAGACAAAACAGTTATTAATCCCAGCAACACAGGCTGGCAACTATTTCTGTTAAAGTACTCAAGCAATAAGGTGATGCTGCTGCAAGAAGAGCAGTTTTCATCTCTCATGGCTCAGGTAGGCAGGTGCAGACCTCCTTGGGAGAATCAAAACGGTGTTTTGAAGGCACAATATTCACAAGGCTTCTCTTCTCACCTGTGCTACCACCACAGTCAAAGTAAGGAAAACGCCCCTCTGCTCTGCAGACTTTATTTTAAGTCACACTCAGAAAAACTCAAGGGAGGTGAGCCCTGTTCCAGGTGAAAGGAGAACAACCACATTTGTTCACAGGAGGTGCTCAACACATTCCCAAGCCCATGCAAAGCGAGGTGCTTCCAAAGGAAACACCTAAATTCCTGTTGTTCAAGCATATTTTTCCGTGATGAAATAGCAAAACTCAACCGAAGGCACAGCCAGCACCAGCCACCTGCAAAACTCTCTGCCCTTCCTATAGAACACAGCAACCTTTAAGCTTCTCCTTAGAACAGCCATAAACCTTCTTTCGGGAAACACAACTTCCCTTCTCTCCTGTTCTCTTACGCTGCATTGACTTCACTGTTGTGACTGACACTCTAGAATTTTGTAGTTTTGCCTGAGGCACACATCCAGCATACAAAAATCTCTATCCAAACACTGAGGCTCAGCAAAGAGATAAGCAACTGAAAAAAGGGTCTTCTGAGGGAAGCGTCGTATAGACTTAAGGTGGTCTGGAGTTTCATCTGATTCACATTGTGCTAATCAACACCGGAGCCCTGAATGCAGAACTTTGTGATCTCTTATATGCCAGGGTAAACATAATGCATGTCCCAGGGAATAAACTCTTTCTGCAGATTTATTCAACTGTAATAAATCAGCATTTGTCCCCGAGTGACTCCAGCATTTCTCCCCAGTGTGTGCAGCCTCTTCCCTACTAATGCATTCCCACAGGAGGGAATATTTCTTCTGCTAAGCAGGAAACGGGGAAGAAACTGATTGCATTTTGCTTAAATGGAGAATTTCAAGTGTACAACTGCTCTAAGAAAGGGCCTCCTTTCTCAGATGGCTGCAGATATGTAACCATGCCCCCACATGGAAAAAAAACTATAAACTCAGATTGGGAGCATCTGAAACAGAAAATCCTCAAAGCCAAATAGGATTCATACTTCTGCATTTTGCTCCTGAGAACACCTTTCACAGTAACAAGGACACTCATTGTCCAGTTTCTTGTAAGCACATGCCCTGTTTTCTGTAGGCTTTAGGATGCAGCAGAAATTAAGTAGTTGCTTGCCTGGCACTGTCTCTTTCCCTAAACTTGCTGATTAGAAAGTGCTTGCAGGTAGAGTGGGGATTGCCTGAGCCCTGTTTCTAATCTTGTTCCAAATGACACAGTCAGTCAAGTTAACCAGACGCACTCTGCATAGATCCCACACCACATTGCTGCTCCCAGCCCTCACCATGAGAGAGGACCAAGGGAGTATCTTCACTGCACTGTGTCACGACAGCAGCACCTTGTGACTGGGTAGAACAGAAGCAGTGAAATGTCTCAGTGAATACTTTTAGTATTAAATCTGTTCTGTCCAGCTCAGAATTCAGATTCATGAAGTCTGCACAATTAATCCCAAATCTTTTCTACAATTAGGGAGCAGTTTGCAGCATAACCAAGATGAAAGTTAAAGAAAGAAAAATTATGCTAAATGGTTCTCCACTTCATCTGGATTTGCTGTCCCTGTCTAGACACACAGCTTTTTGTGCAGTGGGAAAAATTGGTTTCAATTAGAAAGTATTTTCTTTCCAGTTCTAGCTTCACCAGGCAGAATTATTACTTGGTAGCTGGGATCTGAGAAAGGTCAAAAGCCAGCCAGTTAAAACAGATATCTTTCTGTTTTAATGAAAAAATACTATTTGTTGTATTTTTATCCATCCTCCTTGGAAGCAAATGCTGTTTTACTGCAAGGCTCTGACTGCAGTTATGTATCACATGAGAGTCCAGTGGTAGAGAACAGCACTTATAGCATTAAAAATGCATTCTCCGTGTATCAAACCAAAAAAATCATGCCTCTTGGCAGCACCAGTGGCCTAAATTTGGCAGCAGAATGAATAAAGTCAAGGCTTCCACTGAATTGCATCAGCTTCCAGCATCAGCTCTTGCTGAAGCTCCTGAGCTACAGACAAGGAGATAACACAGCATGGCAATCTGGGCAGTCTTTGGGGAACTGGGACAGTGGGTGCTCCTGCAGAAGGCATTGCACTGAGGGAGCTTCATGAGTATCCTAAGGGATCCAGTTGCAGTAAGTCTGTGGGATTGGATCAGTAATGTTTGTCTCCTGAAATTGTCACGTTTTTCTGAAGTAAAACCACCCTGGCTAGCCAGGGCTCAATCTGCCCACCAGTGAAACACGTGCTTGCCCGGGCAACCCCACCAGTGTCAGCAGCAGAAGTGATTTCTTGCCAGGGATGGAGAGCTGCCCCTTGAGCTCCACTAATGGGAGGCTCCAAAGGAGCATGGAGCAATTGCTTTGGTAGCACCCACATTGCTATTCATCACACAGCAGCTGAGTGGGCCGGACTGTCTCCATCTACTTGAAATGGAACATTGGGGATGAGCTGATCCTGCCCTCAGGAATTGTTCATTGAGAGATTGTTACAGGCAATTCTGTCTTTATAGGAGAAGGCTGATTTCAGAAAGGAACACAGGATGCAAAAATGACATGAAAGCAGTACTAAAACTTCATCATGGATGTTCCTCCCTTCTCAGCTTCCCACAGAGCCAGAAGTGATAGATTGGAACAAGCTGGAAGTAGAGCGTGGCATGGCACCACAGCCTGTGCCTGGACTAATAGTAACTGTGTTCTCCCTGACATTCCAAATTAAATACCATACATTCCTTGCACAATGCTGGCTCAACAATAACCACAGAAATCAATATTTAAGTATGTCAGAGCACCGTGAATATCCCAGATCTATCTGTGGTGCATAGGATTGTGTACTGTGAGCTATATTAATGTATTTTTCTCACACAGTTTTCCCATGCGCTGCACACAGGCTGTGACTGTGCCTCACTGCTGCTGACTATATGTGCTTGAGAGAGAGCTGCAAACATCTACGTGCTGTTATCCAAAGAAGCAACATTACAGATGATGCTGAATTTCCGAGTTCCAGCCAGTTGACTGAGGAGGGGGAAAACTCAACCATACATTCAAGATAAGGGAGTCTGCAGTGAATGCGGGCATTTGGCCCAAGGAAGGAAAACTCTCACTTCAGAGGCCAAAAACAACTTTGCAGAAAGGAAGGTCCTCTTCTTCCTGATGTTACCTGCCTCCTCAGCAAAGTGTCTCCAGGTTTGTCCATGGCATTCCCAGGGTACCTAGGTCACACCTTAATGAGTGAGTTAGTGCCTTCATTACTTATGAGTGCTCATAGTTTCAAATATTGCATAAAGCACATAGGAAAGTACAGTCCCAGGATGATTTTCTGACAGCTGTAAGCAAGGGCAAGCATTAAAAAGAAAATAAAATAGAATAAAATAAAATACAATAAGATACAATAAAATAAATAGAATAAACAGAAACCCTTCCATTTTAAGGAAAAGTGCATTTTCTCCTCAGCCATCTCACCCCACCCATCCCTCTCTGCAACAGTTTGATTGCAGTATAAATCTCAAAGGCTACTACTGGTGACTCTCCTACATCTAATTTTGAGCACAGCCAGCAATTGGGGGTGGAGAGGAATCACCAGTCATTTTAAAAAAGAAAGTGACTGAAATATTGAATGCTCCACTGGTTGCTGCCCGTGGCATGGAAAGTGTTTCCTTGATTGTGTTGTTCTCACAGTGGAAAGGACTGGAACACAGCACCATCACTGGGGGAGTTGCCAGGGCAGCTCCATGCTCACACCATGACAGGTCAGCACAGATTCGGTGAGGTTGCTCTGGTCTACATCCATGCAAACAGAGAGAAGTTCCAGCTTGTTGCTGCTGTTTTTGTGTGGAGTTTTTTCCTGGGTGTCAGGATTGATAACCGCACTTTATATTCTATTTGCTTTAATTGTGTAGCTAGCTCTTCACCACAATTGCATCTAGGAGATGTGTGTGTGCGCACACTAGAAATGAGAGAGACTACTGGAAAATAAAATCAATTGCTGAAAATAGTTTTTGAGTGGAGAAGGGCAGAGCCTTGGCAGTACTTGAGAAGTTGTCTATACTGTCACTGCTGAAAGGGTATGAGCTCATCAATTTTTTAGCCTTTACTTGAGAATGTCCCACTGGCTGGGGTTCTCTCCATCTCCATCCCACTTCAACATAAGCATCATTCAGCTCAAGACTGTAAATGGGGAGGTCCTGACAGACAAGCTGCCCAGGACACTGTCTGTGCATATGTGTGTGGAGAAGGATGTGAAAAACATCAGAGTCAACCTCAGACAATGCTGTCTTTACACCAGGATTGCTGTTATAGGAAAAAAACACCTGCTGGATCACTTTCAACCACTTTCCTACAATTTACTTAATCCTAATAAGCAAAGAAAAAGAGGCAGAAGGGAGAGAACATGAATAGAAAACAGGGAAGGGGGAAGGTATTTATTCCCACTGAAAGGCAGCAAGATGGACACAGAGGCAGGAATTTGTGTGCGGCAGTCTTCATATGAAAATGCCACCTAGAGAGGTGAAAGTCCTGGCCAGTACTCCATCCTCTCATGATCTGCTGAAACTCACAGCAATTAATTGACACTCACAGTGTCAATTAATTACACTCGTTAGGGTGGAAGTTACATTCACATACTTGGGTAATTCATTGTTAAAAATACAATCAGTATTGTACAGTGAGGGGGATTAAACAGCACATGTGGAATTACTAACTGTCTAAATGTGACTGCTTATGCTGTTTGTTGGGAACCCTCAATCAAAAAGAAATATAACTGAAAGTTCCTGCATTAAACTATTCTCATCAGAAACTGTTCTCTCTTGAAGAACCACCTGCATTGCAAAAGTTGTACTGTGTAAGGATTGTAATGATATTTAATTAAAATGTTTCTGAAATGTTAATATAACATTAAAGTCTTTCTTACTTAGAAAATATTGTTCTTTAAGCTGTTCAAACCATTTCCAAGTAAATAGCAAAAATAATGAAAATTAGGTTTAGGACCTACAAAATAAGTAACAACTTGAAAGCTTAATGTTTTGCTCAAAAAAATTCTTTCCTGTTCAAAAGCAGATGCTTCTGTAGAGATCCTTTCATTCTTGTCCCACAGCCCAGCAGAGCCCATGGGTTTCAGGGCCTTCCACAGGTGTCAGCAAGCTGGAGGAGCTTCTGCAGCAGAGTCTGTTCAGCAGAGAACACAAATCAGTATTGAAGTCTAACACAGCCACAGAGGAGTGAAGAGAACTAGGTTGGATAGTATGATTTACTACTTCAAAACCAGTATGGAAATAGTTACAAAAGCCTTAGAAAACAGGGAAATGAAAAAGTACATTTCAGCACCATTGTCTTTTTTTATTGTTATTGAAAATGCCTTTTACCGAGAAATTTCGGAGCATCTGTTTTTACAGTTTTGTCTCTTGGGCACACAAGCTCCCAAACTCAGAGCACAATCAGCTCTAACTAACCACCCTTCCAAACTGCTGGCTGCTGGTGAAACGTGCTTCTGAGTCCAGGGTCACACACCAAGGACTGTTGGCATGAAAGATCTATCAGTCCTGACAGGTTTGTCCTTTTAATGTAGGCAATGGGCCTGGTTCATCTCCTGCAGTCTGCTTCTGCAGCAAAGAAATATGTTAAATTCAGTTCATCTCTCATCACTCCCACACGCTCCATCAATCTACTAATTGGGAGCCATGATGAGGAAATAAATGAATAGGCAATTTTAAATAATCTTAAAATAAGAAAATATTAAGAAAAGTAATATAATCAGAAAATCCTTAACAAACAAAGAAATAAAAACAAAACTGAGGAAAGTGTCTCGGTGTTCAAATCTCTGATTTTTTCACTCTAGGATTTAGAGAAGCTTCACACTCATAGTTCAGTAAAATATTTGACTTATCTGCTCACATCACTGGAGGGAGAATCTGGGAAGTAAATATTTAATTCACCTTGTGTCTTCTTTCAAGATTTCAAAACATTTCCTTGTCTGAGGAAAATGAGAAATTAATAGGAATTTAATGATCTGAAAATCAAGGGAAAGTTTTTAACAATCTGATTGCTTAAGGCAAGTCATACGTCACTGTTTCAAAAATAACATGGTGACCTGAGAAGTTATTGCAATATCCCACAGTTTTATTTCTGTTGGATATAAACTATTCAAACAGGAAAAAGTCCAACTTATTTAGAGGGGAGGCACTAACACAAATATTGGGGACGCAAGCAAAACATATATAAATCAGTAAGGTTAGCTGTGCAAATCACCTAGCACAGACACTATTACAGATTTTGTTTATTTTTAGTCAAATGACAGCCCAGTGGTGACATAGGCCCCAGCAGTAGTTTGTTGCTTGAGTCTGACCAGGGCAGCACTGGACCTGAGCTGTTCATCCACTGCCTGTCTAGGATCACAGGAACAGTGAGTGCCTGGGAGGTGGGGCACACGTTTTCCTCAGTGCCACTGTCCCGAGTGCTGCTTCATGGAGTCATAGACTCCTCATAGCCAGAAAGGACTTCCATGATGACTGAGTCCAGCCCTCATCCCAACATCTCCCCAACCCCTAGACCATGGCCAAGTGCTCTATCTACTCTCCTTTTAAACACCTCCAGGGATGGTGACTCCGCCACCTCCCTGGGCAGCCCATTCCAGTGCTAACCAGTGCCACCATCCCGAGTGCTGCTTCCCTGAAGCCAACCCTGGAGCAACTCAACTATTTGCTCTTTTATGCTTTTTACAACAAATTGCCCATCTCACCAGGTCCTCAGGGTGAATATGAACAGGGGCTAGAGCATCTGTTTGCTCCCCACATTGCCTTCGTGAGTGAACGCAACCCCACTCAGAGGGGCAGAAACAAAAGTGATGCCATTAATGTCAATCACATCATGTCAGTGTACAACCCAGAGCCTGGGTTCGTTGCTGCTCCACACACTGGCAGATGGCACCACACTGCCCTGCCAGCACCATCCATCACTGAGGAAACTCCTTCACCAAAGAACCAGTGGGAACATCCCTCATGGAAAGGGAGAGGAACAGCCTGGTAGAACCGAAAAGGAAACACAAAATGTGAAAGCAGTGATCATCAGCACAGTAGGGCTAGCAGCCTTCTCCTTTGTATCTTTGCCCAATTTTTTTCTGAGAGCCAGCATAAAAACAGGCATGGCAGAAAATTGCAATTTTCTGTTACACATTCCAATCCTTTGAAGGTTAAGAAAAAATTACTGTTGTTTTCCTTATGCTTTAAGGGATGTCGTGTGGCCTCATAAGTGCCATCAGTAGCAACATACTCTACTATCATTATATCAAAACACCAAAATATTTATTGGGGTGATTTGTCTCTCTGGATACTGATCAAAGCAGGTTTTTGAGATTTCAAACAGATTTGGGTGATTGTGAAAAATATTGGTTTGAAAAAATCCAGGACGGGATCCCAGTAATTGTGTCATTAAAGCTGTGCACCACCAAAGGCATTTACTCTGTCATCCTCAGTCTTTCATACACTTTGTTAAGTTAGAAACCCAAATTAGCATAAAACACTTGCCAAGGGAAGGGACAAATGCATTCAGATTTAATCTAGTGATTATGGTTCATTCATCGCAAACAGCTCCTTCATCAAGGCAGTCAGGTGAATTATTAACCTCTTCCATCCACAGATAGAAAAGTAACTTCAGTCACGAGGCAGCAACAACAACAACAAAATCATTACATGGGTTATTTGCGGCCACACAGGAAAGACAACCAGCATGGTTCATCCTGCAACAGAAAATACGGCTTGGGGGAAGCCAGGGGGCAGAAGAGCAACCGATGCCCCATGGGATCGACAAGATGTAAACCCTGGTGAGAGTAGTGATGTCCTGGTGTCCCAACACCTCTGTCTCTGGATTGCAACACACAGCAAGAAAAACAGTCCTGGGGAAGTGTTTCATCAAAGTATATGTTATCTCATACCTGACTACTGCAGATGAGCTGCTGCTGCTCTCATCCTCCAGAAGCAGAGGCAGCTGCTGCCAGCTAGCACAGAGCAGCAAGCACTCTTTGCAGTTTACCCACAGGGTTACCATGGCCAAACCTTACCAGTTAACAACTTGCTATTGGCATGAGTTTGGCATGTCTCCAGCCCCTGGGGTGCACCCTGACATTGGTGTGACCAGCAGTTTCAGCAGACCACTGGTTTCAAGCAGCTGGGGAGCAGGTGCAGAACAGGTAATACAGCTCTTGAGCAATTAATACAGCACATAAATAGAGAAGTAGTTAGCAGCTACCTGCTGCTGTCCCTCTAGTCACCCCTGACACTGGTCTCCAGGCTCTGCAACAGGTAAGACACATTTCTGGTTGCAGGTTCTGGGAAGAGGACTTATAACTATGTTGGGGGGATTAGAATTTAATTTGGACTTTATCTGAAGCAAAGGATTTTTGGGGAAATGTTGCAGTGAACATTACAGGTCTGTAATCTGATCTTCATTACATGAAGCCAAACAGAGTAAGAGAAGAGCTCTGCCAGCAATGGCTGGAAAGGCAGAGAGAACAGATAGAGAAACAGAGGGAAAGCAGTAAGTGGGTAAATAAGCTATGTCAATAAATGAGGGTCAAGGCAAATTTGTGGTATTCTAAATTGTAGGAAATTAGTTAGAAAGAAAAATCAGTTTAAATAGAATGAGAGATAAAACAATAAAATAAACTCATCAGAGTGTCTCCCCTGCCCTGCCTTTTAGCAGGAAGCCTGTTACACCAAAGAGAAGCACTCAGCAGCAGCAAGTAGCACCTCACCAGCCTCCACTGAGCCACTCTGAAACTCACGTCCACCTGTAGACAGGTCCTGGGACTGCTCATGGTAACACTAGAACAGCCATGTTTTAAAGCACAAATCAGCCCCTTATAAACCAGTATAAAACCAGCATCTTGCTTTACATCATCTCCTTAAAACCATATTTTGTGTTTTGCCATTATATCAGACTGTTGAGAGGTTTCAGAATAAATGCTCTTGAAGGCAGAGATATCTGACTGAGCAACCACAGAACTTCATCTTTGGCCTGTTACCTTTTAAGTAAAATTATACCTAAAAATCAGGCATAGGCACCACGCAAGGAAATTTTGGCCAAGGAGCTAAGAAAGCCCAGGGCAGCCACGACCCAGTGCCTGATGCCTGACCTGCTGCCTTCACAAACCACTGAAAGTTAGCAACAAAGCTGGGGAAGCACAACATCACCTCAGCTGTTGAATAGATCATGCTGGTCATAGTTGAGACAGAAGTGACTGCATTTGTTTCTTCATTTCAAAATGGATTTACTGAGAGTAAACTGGATAAAGCAGAGGGCTGCCACAAACAGAAGGAGCCTGCTGCACCCTGGCACCACCCACCATCACCTCACTTCTTAAATAATTGGGTTTGTTCCAAAAAACAGACACTAGCAGTGGGGCTCCATCAGGCTTTGAAAAGTACTGCACAGCTTGGAGGGAAAAAAGTACAAATAAGAAAAAAAACCATAAAACCCCATAAAAGTATGCTGTAAACTAAGCTCACTACTCTGTTACACCTAGGCAAAAAAAAAATCATTGAAATAAAAGTATCACAGTAATGATGTGGCTGGAAAAGACCTTAAAGATCATCCAGTCCAACCTAAAACTGACCAAGTAAACCTAACATCTAACATCTAGATCATGCCACTCAGCACTCCATCCAGACTAACCAGTCACCAGTAGATCAAAGTTTACGCATTTTAACTAGTCACATTAAAGCAGAGTGTGATTGTTTCCAAACTGCTTTTACTGCTTTCAAATGAGAGTTCAGAATAAGGGCTCAGAGGACTTTCTCTTGCTTCTAATAAGAACTCCCATCTGCCTCACAGGTGTGATCCCAAATAAGGGCAAATGGAAACAAGCAGTCTTCGCCTTTAAAACTATTGTTACAATTGCCAAAAACCAGCATGTATTTAATAAACACAATATAGGTTGTTTTATTTGACCTTCTGTTCACAAAATAATTTTATTATATGTATGAAAGCAGCATACAGGCAATAAAATTATGAAAACATTCACAATACATGAATACACAGACCTGATGCAGGATGTAATAGTTCATTAGACTTTAAAATCTTTTTCCTCTCAGTTCTCTTTTCCTGACAACACATTTTTTAAATATACGCTATGAAAAGGTTGCTCCAAAGGGAATTTTCTCCCATTCAGAAAACAGCTTCCTTTGAATGCTGCTGAATATTAACACCCAGTGGTCCTGTTGCTAATGGTCACTGACTGCTTTCGGCATTACCAAGGGAAAGTAGCAAGGAAGGACAATGGAAAAGTAGCAGGGGATTTTTTAATTAAACATTGGTAACTTCTTTGGAGCTCTCGGGATGTTTTGGGTTTTTTTGAGGTTGGGCTGCAGTTCCATCCATCTTTAGAAACGTCTTCATCCAAAATGGCTCTGAGGCACTATTCCGTACTGAATGGACTATTGACCTGGGAATTACTAAAATGTAATGTCATCCTAGTTCCCAAAGTAAAGCACTAGGTACCTCACTTTTGAATTCTTACTGTGATACAGTAGCAGACAAACAGCATGACCCTGGTGGTACTGCAATAGATGATAACAAGGTTTGGCATGTTTACAACCATTATAACCAATTGTGTTTGTTCAGAAAAGATATCCAAGACTTGAAATAAGAAAAGTCTGAGAAAGCTGATTATCTTACATAAATACAAAACATTGTGTACTACGAATTGTTACCCAAGAAGCTTTTCTCCTCAAACTGGAATCTTCTTAAGGTTGTAGTCATATTTAAGGTATTTACAGATCAACAAACTTGACATTCTAGCAAAGTCTTTGTCACACAAAACTTTTTAAAAATAAATAGCAGCAATTTATTATATTTCTATAAGGGAAGAGAATTCGTAACTCAGTCAACGCTGGTCCTATCTTTTGAAAGAAATCCCATTTAAAAAAAAAAAAAAGCCTACTAGCAAACAAACTCCACAGAGTATCTGTTTTCTTGATTCCTTCATTTCTTACTGAGCTTCTTTACATTCCTCCATTCCCCTCACCAGCTCTCCAGACTATCAGAGCTTGTAATAAAGTGCTGACTGGTTGACTGGTCAAAATGCAGTTATGACACTCCAAAAATATCCCATTGTTTAGGCATCTTAAATAACATAAATAAAGCTAGATCTGTTATAACATATGAAAAATATCAATTTAAAACAATAAATAAATAAACCAAGTATTAACATATTACCTTCCAAAGCTTTAAAAATAACCATTCTCATTATAAGGCTCAATTATTTGTCAGAAATAATTTTAAGAAGGCATCTACCTACCTTTACAATCCCTCAGTCTTTAATTAGTACCTCTTCACATCCACTATCACAAGACACAGCAATATTTTGACTTCTAGTAAACATTAATCTTTAAATAGTTAAGATATATCTTTTGCCTTATTTTCAGCTAGAAATTGCTTTCTTTGTGTAGAGAAGCAGCAGTATTTTCTTTGTCACTGCACTGTATTTAAATTTGTATGTTCTCCTCAAGATGAACAGTACAGTTTAATAGTTTTTAACCAATTTTCACTATCTTATTGTGTTTATCACTTAAAATGCTAGATTTGCTCTGAATGCCAGGAAGATTAATTCTGGGCTTGGTGTAAATGTTGAATTCTCCTTAGAGCTGTTTCTTACCCAAAAATCTTGTATATATTTTTTTTTTAAAAAAAAAGATTACTATAATATACACTATTGTGTCTTGTTGAACCTTACTGTTCAGGTTTTATGCTGTCCATTTTGTGTAATGGGATTGATCTTTTCCAAAGAAACATCAGCTTCATAATCCAAGATACCCGACAGTGCTGGAGACATCTTCTCCAAGGTGTTAGATAGCTCACCCTCTTCTTCCTTTTTGAGAGGTTCTTCTTCCGGACACATAATTGCATGTGGAATCAGATAAACCAGATTAGACTCTTTGGGGCTGGAGCCTTTGGGCTCATGTTGGCTTGAAAAAACAACTGCTCCATTATTGTTAATACTAACAGTCTCTATAGCATTGCCAGACATAGGGCAGAGCCTGTAGCATCCTAGCAGGGTTGAAAATGCCTTGCGGAAATCAGCATTGAAGGCATAAATGATGGGGTTGAGAGAAGAATTAGCCCATCCAAACCAAATAAAAACATCAAAGGTTGTGGAATTAATGCAGAAAGCTTCTGCTCCCTTGGACGGTGGGGTAGGCTCACAGAATGGAATCATGCAGTTCAATACAAAAAATGGCAACCAGCAGCACACAAATACCCCCATGATCACAGACAAAGTCTTTAAAACCTTTGTTTCCCTCTTGAAGGACATTTTGAAGTTGCTTTCTGGTTGCTGGCAGTCCATGCTGCTTCTGTTGCCGCTTGTATTCTGGCAGTTCTTGGCATGCACTGCTGCTCTCTCTAAAGCTGAGATGCGTCGTATTTGCTTCTGAGCAATCCGGTATATCCTTGTGTATGTTACTATCATGATGGCCACAGGTATGTAGAAGCTAATTAGAGAAGAGGAGATGGCATACATCCTGTTTAGGCTAGAATCACAGTTGTCCATACTTGCATCTTGTAAGCTAGCATTTAGGTCCAAAAGGCTTGTAGTTGTAGCCTTGTGCCAGTTCAGCTGCACAGGGATGAAGGAAATCAACACGGACAAAGTCCACGCCACACTGATCATGATGAAAGCTGCCTTGGGGGTCATTTTCCTCTCGTACCTAAATGGGCTGGAGATGGCCCAGTATCTGTCCACACTAATGACACAGAGGTTTAGGATGGAGGCTGTCGAGCACATAATATCAAAGGCCACCCAGATGTTGCAGAATGAACCAAAAGGCCAGAAACCAGCAATCTCAGCCACAGCTTTCCAAGGCATGACCAAAACAGCCACTAAGAGATCTGACACAGCCAAGGAGATGACAAAGAAGTTGGTCACCTTTGACCTGAGGTGGCGAAACCTAATGACAGCTGCACAGACCAGCGTGTTTCCCAGCAGTGTGGAGAGGATCAGCAGTGAGAGGAAGCAGCCAGTGAGGATCCGAAAGGAAGAGTCCCTTTCTACCAGCAACCCTTCCCCATCCATAGTGGTGTCATTCCAAGTCATTGTTTCTCCTGAGGGAAAATTATATCATGATTTTCATGTTGACATCAGCTCCTTCCTTGCAGAGATCAGAGACATCACATGTCCATTAATTACTCATCCCCAAAAAGACCAAAGGTTCATTTCTCACAGTTCCTTCACCCCCAGATGGAATTCACCCACTTTGAATCATCCTGAACAACACTGAAAGCTCTGTGAGCAGTAACTGAAAACACACAAATACAATCCACCCTACAGACTGTTTTTGAAGCAATCCCTTCACAAACAGACTGCACCAGCTCACCTGCAAACGTCCTGCTGCTGTTCTCTGCAAATACACCCCACAGACAGGAAAGCAATCACTTTTCCTTGCTTGCATATATTCTCACTTAAATAGGCTATTGATCGAGTGTTTCCAGTGTCCATGGCACTATCCCTTCATATTTACTGAAGCGTACTACACAAGGTGCTTTTCCTCTAGCTTTCTAAATGTCTCTCTGATGAAACACTCCATCCTTCCTCCTGGATACACTCCTGTTACAAAATGCATCCATTCTCTGTGTCTGGACAGTGTCAGAAAGCAAATCTTCACTTTGTTTCAAACTGTTTTACACTTCCAAAACAAAGCAAATAAACATACAGTAGGTGTGGTTTACAGGATTTCAGTAAGAAGTAGCTCAGAAATGCGGGCTCCTACCTTTCACCTCTGATTCTCTGTTTGTTCTGGGATGCAGAGCCGCCTCTCCTCCTCTTTTAGTTTTGGAATTGCATAGCAAATCCCATATACAAAACCAACACAGAAGCACTGCATTGCATCAGGTGTGTGCGTGTGGGTTTTTTCCCTGAAAGTGCAAATTGTTAGGGGAGGAGTAAAAAACAGGAGCCGGCAGAGTTTGACCATCAGGAGTTAGTTTTCAAGGGAGCAGCAGGTTTGTGCTGCTGACAGACTCTGACAGCCTGTGCCCAGCTATCTGCATCCCACGGGCCCCACTGATCACTCTGCAAACATCGCTGGCCAGATCAGTCCCGGTAGCACTTTGTACATCCCGTCGAAGCGGCACATCGGAGCAAAGCATCCCAGGCTAAAGGCACGGTATTCCCAACACTGGCAAGAGCCGAGTACCAGTTCTTTCTTCTGTCGATCACTGGAAGAAGGAAGAGCGACAAGAAAAGAAGGATGTGCGTACCCTCCCCTCGAGGGGCCACCCCTGCGGTGCCCGCTGCGGGATCCTATTCCAGCCGGACAAGTCGCTTCAGCTCCCCACTGTCAGGTCACAGCTCTCCATAACTACCCCAGATAATCCCACCTCCTGCTCGGCGGGGCTGCGCTCCAGGGATCGGGTTCATCTTTTACCATGTTCTTCGCCCCTCTCAGAAAAGCGCAGGCGGAGACAGCTCTTCATGCTCTTCAGCAGCCCTCCTCGGGCCACGCATCCCCCGTACCTGCGGGTCCCGCCAGCGAAGCCTTTCTTCTGCCCGGGGCAGGGCTCGGCAGCATCGCCCCTCCGGGAACGGTCTGTCTGCCCGGCGCGTCCTTCCTAAAGGATTAAGACAAGGGAAAGGCAGGCATGGAGGCAAGCAGCGGGCAAAAAGCAACCCCCCGGGCTTCCTCTAACATCTGTCGGTCGCAGCTTCCTCAGGGCAGCTTCTCTCCGCTTCCTGGGGAACTAGGTCCCGATCTACGAGGCAGTCGGGCCGAGGGGCAGAGCCGGTCTCCTGGAGCAAAAGGGGTTACTTTGCCCCGTCCTGAGCTCCGGGACGCCCGCGATGCCTCGGCGCTGCGAGCCGACTCAGTTGGGTTAACTGATGCGGAAAGTGAGTAGACGCACCTAACTTGGGGCTGGGCGATGCTGGGGAGACGGGCGGCACTCGTGGCTTCCCCGGCCCCAGGGAACGGAGAGGGGGCGGGCATGCGGGACCCTCTCCCGATACGGCGAGGAAGCGGCTGTACCGGCGAGCGGCAACCGGGGCAACTCCTCGTGCCGCCCCGTTCCGCTCCTGGCGCAGCCGCGGCCGCCGGGCTCCCTCTCCTGGGCGGAGGCTGCAGCTGGGCACGGGGAGTCCCGAGAGGGCCGAGCTGAGCCCCGCGTACCCTCGCCCCAGCTGGGACCTGGGATGAGGGAACCAGGGAAAAGCCCCAGGCCAGGTTCCTGGGGTGTGGCTGCCTGAGAAGCAGCGTCCTAACCAACCTGAGGACAGCAGAGGAGCAACCGTCTTCGGCTCTTCGGACCCCCCGAGCCTCGCTTCTCACGGCTCGCTTCGTGTCACCCAGTGCGAAAACCTGCCGAACTGTGATTTCTCCTTTGCAAAAATCCTTCTCGTTAGGTAGTAAGCACCAAAACCAGAGCATGTACATCGCAGACCCCCTCCTTCTCTAAAAATGCTATTTCTTCCTTGACTTAACTACAGCAGGCAATGAAAGAACATGCTGATTTGCAAGTTGCTACCTTTGCATAGGAATCTCACAGAAAATTAAGATAAAAGACATCACAGGGAGGTTGAAAAGCTAGAAGAACTAATAAGCACACTAAGTTGTCAAGATAAATTTTGTGGTATTCAGCATTAGTGAAGCTGCTTTTGTGCCATCTATAATTTCTCATAATGTCAGTTAAAACAGATAAAGTGCTACTCTAACCTTGACTAGCTAACTAAAACACTTGTTTCCCTCTTCCCCTCTTTCTCACTTTTTTCTTTTTAATTACTTCTTGTCAAGTTTTCATTCCTGCCTTCTTATTATCATGTCCTTTAATTATCGTTCATTGCCAGAGAAGGGTGAAAATAGAAAAGAAAATGAATCCTGTGCTGTTTGGCAATAGAGATTTCTAATGAAATTCACCATGAGGTAGGGTTTTTTCTATTTCAAGGTATATTTTTTTCTTATTTCTCCTGTTCTTGAAGCATAACACAGGTGAGGTTTACTGCATGATACTTATCTTCTGAAAATTTAACATGCTCATGGTTATCTGTGCAAACCCCAGGCAGGGGCAAAAGCCATCACTGAGCACATTCAATTTTGTAACAACTTCCAGAAGCTCCCCCCAAAATATACCACAACTGTCCTGGAATATTCCAGGAGTAACCACAACTCCAGGGAACACAAGCACAGCTTTTGAGGTATACTGAAGAGAAATGCTGAGGCATGTACTGTAGAGAAGAGAGCAACCTGCTTGTAATCATCTGCTTATCAGCTCATCGAGAGAACAGTTCAGTTTTGCTAGGGAGTAGCTTTTTCTGGGTAACAGGCTGAATTCTCCATCGGAGGACCCTAATGCTGCTTACAAGGATAAGGGTTTAAAACATTCATTTGAATGTTACATTAAGAAAAAGCCTTTTCACTTCCTACTCACAGCAGTGTGAAGAATCAATCAATCATTACTTGTTTGACAGTTCGAGCATCTGTTTCAGAAGTTGTAGCCTTTCCCCTGTGCATTTCTAAGCTTGTGTGGCCAGTTCAGGGATGAATGTGAGGACTGGCTCAAGCAAGACACTATTAGCAAAGAAAAGACCCTTCAACAGCTACACAGGGTTCAAACATCAGCATTTCATGCAGAGCACCCTGCTGAATGCACTTGTCACCTCAGCTAATTTGTAATATTTTTAAATTTTCATGACTTAATAATCATACCCAGGTGAGGAACAGAAGAGAAATCCATTAAACTCCTATTTATTATTGAGGTCAATTTAACAGTGGGATTAGTCAGCCAAGTTACACTAAGTGTAAGGTGAATTTTCCTGTTGCTGCCCCCAGCCAGCACAAGATGGACTAGATCCTATCCAGATCAGGACTTGCCTTCAATTTCAAGCAACAGGGTGACAGTGCAAGTGTTTCTTAGTGATTCAGAAACAAGCACAGAGCTTGTGTAATTCTTCCTGGTCACCCACATAAAACATAAAACTTAATTTCATTTAACATTTTTCAATCACTACTGACTAATGCTGGAATCAAAGCAATGCAGAGCAAAGGAAAATTTGTGTGTTTCTGTTACCACCCTTCAAGGTCCCTGCTCCTCCCAGGAGACTGATTGGAGAAAGTCCTAGTTGGTCCATATGATGGTTTAAAAATAAATACTGAGTAGCTCCTTTATCCAAATGTTCTTCATCCAAACAGTAATTAGCTACTAGCAGAACAAGTCAGAGTTGAACAAGGTCCAGAACTTGCATTCAGAGATAATCATCTACAAAACTAGAACATAAGAAAGGCAGCTCAATTTACAAAATAATATTATAGTACATGGATATAAATTGCTGTCACATCATTCTCAGGATTATTTTTTGTGTCTGCATGCACTGGATACTAAACAAAGTCATCTAGGGCATGTTAGCAGAAATTATGTCCAAAAGAGTTGTCACATTCCTAAGTAACTAGTTATACTAATAAGCCAAGATAAATTTGTCCTTGGTGCAACCTTCTGGGAAAAAATCAAGGGTTCTTGGAAAAAAAATTACTAAGATCAGTGAAGCACACTGGTTAAAGTGATATTATCATGTTGGGCATTCCACGGGGAAAGCTGTAGTAGTAAGAACAAAAGCAGAGTAAAGAGTAGCAGCAGAAAAATGAATACTACTTTGCTGCTAAAAAAACATCTCCAAGGATCTCGAGCTCATTCTCGAATGATAAAGATCCACCAGCAGAGAGAAAGGATCTGTGAGATAAATCACTAGCTAAACACTGAAAACAAGAGGCCTCAATTTTCCGTACTGAGAGTGGGAGGAGGTTTTTTTGACTGTAGGTTATATGCACATCCACTTGCAGAAGGATTGTAGAGTTCTGCTGCAGTCAATAGGGTTCAGTAGGACTGATCTCAAAAAACACATCAGTGTCCTTGTGAATGTTGACTTTTGAGCTACTTCCAGTGGCAACAAATGCATGAAACATCCCCGAATATTGGATCCCTGTGGAAGTATGTGCAGAAGTCTGGACACTGACAGAGAAAAGGAAAATTTTAAAAGCCCAGACAGAAACACCATGTATGAAAGTCAGAACTTAAATGACTCATCTGAGGCATCTAATTTCCCGCTCCTGCTCAGAATCTGTGCAGGCACTGTTCCTCTTTCCCTCCTTCACCAGAAATCCCTCTCTACATTTGTAGTGCAAACCCAGAGCAAATGGCTTGGTTTCAGCTATAAACATCCAGATTCAACAAAATGAGTCTTTCTGGAGAAAAGTAGAAGAAAGGAAAGAAAAATGTCAATCCTGTGACCAGGGGATCCAAGCAGAAGTTGCCACCTAAATAGTCCCCAGCCTCCTGCCTGATCCTGTGGATCATTTCAGCTCAGTAACTGTGTCATTGAACTGGCAGAGTTTATGCTGTAACTTCTATGGGATTTTTCTCCTTCCATGCACTCAATCCCACAGGACCACAGAAATGAAAGTTTTCCTCAATGAACAACTGCAGTGACCCTGCCTCTTGCAGCTTGACCTGCTCCATCAAAGCAAAGGCCATTTACTAGATCTTAAATCACCCCAGAATTTGATCAAGCAGAAAGACTAAAATTTCCTCCTTCTCTCCCTGGGATTTCCAAACTGCCACAACCACAGGATAGGAGAGGGATTACTGCCCTGCCAACACTTCCCTCCAGAGTAGGTAGAGAGCCAAACTGCAGAGGATGATAAGAATAAATTATAGCTGAGAGGAGAGCTCTGAGGAAAGAAAAGCAATTCCTCCAACTGCCTAATCCCTGCAGCACAGGAGAATGGTGACAGGGAATCCACAGAAAATCAACAAAAACCTCATTTAAAATATAACCTAAACAAATACAAGGTATCTCCAAATTTCAGATCTTTTCACCAACAAACATAGACCCTTGATGTACGGCTGTATTTTATCTTCTAATCTGGGTATATAAAGTTCCTACACAGATGATTGCTGAGGACCTGCTATATGAAATAACACATAAACCAGTCAACACAGCCTGGGACATTACCTCCAAATTAGTACTTTATTTGCATATGCATTTTTTTAAATACTGTATAGCTTGCCTTTGTTCTTCCACTCCACACATGATGGACGTTTTAGGCCCTCAGAAAAAAACTGAGATTGGATATATGAATCAAAAGAAAAACTACAGGAAAAAGTGTGGCACTTTTAATGATAAAGAAGGTTTTGACATATTAATTCTCAGAAATGAAATAAAGCCAGTGATACAAACTGATTCATTAGAATGAAATTAATCTGATAAATAATTAATTCTGACTGGATGGATAAAAAGAATACAAATAGATATACTAGCAGCAAAACTCTTCAGAGAAGAGTGTGATTTCTAGCAACAGCAGATGAGACTGCAGATAATGGCATATTCTTAGCAGATGGCTTGGTAGGTGGCACTCGTCCCTCCTAAGCTGTTGCTACAGATTTACTCCCAAGCTGAATGCCAACATGAAGTGGGTCCTTTCCTATATTCCAGCCCAGCCAATGAGGGATGGATGGATGCATGGATGGATGGATGGATGGATGGATGAATGGACAGATGGATGTTTAACTTCTACCAGCAGATTGTTGTGGTTTTCTAGTGCAGGATGTGTGACAATGAAGAGAGAGTTTGGTACCCAGAGGATGGTTAATGTAGGAAGTCAGCAATAGCTTGCACTGCTATTGATTATTAAATCCACATCTAGTATGGTCAGGCTCCACAGCCCTTCCTTTAACAGGCTACAAATCCTTGAATTAAAGATATTAAACTGATACTTACCAAAAGAATAGATTCTGGTAGTGCACAAGGCATCGCTTCTTGCTGATAGTGAAGACTAACAGAAGCATATGCTCTACAGAGCTGCAGGAGCAGGCAGCTCTGCCACAGACAGCGAGCGCTCTCTGCAAGAGGAGCAGCCCCACAGAGCCCATGCAGGAGCACCAGGTCCAGCTACAGAAGACAGGGTCAACCATCAGTCCAGCAATGACCAGACCACTCCAAATGTCCCAGACTTGGAGCTCTGCTGTTTCAGGTCACATTTTCTCCCCTGCAGCTCCCCAGACCACCCTGCTGCTATTGCAGTGTTGCAGCTGTACCAACTCAGGATTTCACCTTCAGCCTCTGTATTAAATTGTTCTTGGAGGTAAGATGCTGGTTGTCAAAGTCCTTACCAAATCACATGGTCTGGGCTTGATGGCAGTCAGAAAAGTTCTACCAAGTTAAATAAAGTTAATAAAATATCCCACTTGCTCCATCAATACTTTTTACATGGATCAGAAAAGTCTTGACATACTCTGGGTGACTGCAGTTTGTGATCCAGGTTTGAAGAAACCTGGAATGATATTCCAAACAAGAATCCACAGCAAAATTTAAGCTTTGGGCTGCTTCACTACTCCTGCCATAACTTTGGAAAAAATCAGTGATCTGACTGGATTACTCCCAACTGTGATATAATCCCAAATCCACTTTCATCCTAGCTTATCTGGATCTATGTTCCTGTTCCAGCCTCTGTGCTCATCCCACCACATCAGGCAGAACTATTTCATCCCAGCAACACAGGTAACCATTCTTCCTTTTGCAGCCTGCTAGATGCCCTTGGCTTTTCCCTGCCCTGTGTTGCAAGGAGTTCTGATAGTGTCTAGCAGATGGTACTTTCCCAGGCAGGAAATGTTCCCCAGGTTTCATCATCCATTTGTAAAAATCTGTCTCAAGGTCAGGGACCTTCCAAGTCAGAAAGTTCTACTGCTCCATTTCAGCAAAGCTCAGCTTCAGTCCATCAGACCTGTCCTCTCCATCTAGGAGAAGTCAAAATAAGGGATCACTTGCAGGTACAAGTTACACTTCAGGAAAGTCTCTATGGGATCTGGTCCTATCCACTGTCTGGTTTCATTTTGTTCCTCACTCTTTACAGTGGTGCATTTTCTATTGTGCTTTTCTCAGCATTACTTTCTCCAAGGTGCACCCAGGTCTTTAGGAACTACAGGATGTACAGGCGAACCAGGATTTTTCCTTGGAACCTTGCACTTCTCTACATCTTTTGAGGAATTTCACATGCCTTTCTAGGGTTTTCCTAGTGATCTCTGGGATCGTCCCCTTCAGCCTTCCAGAAATTTCCACCAGCTTTCAGCAAATTTCATATTTGCTTTCTTAGAAACCTTCCCATTGCTTCACAAGTATTTCTTTTAGCTTACTAGGCATTTTCATGTGCCTTCTAGGAATTACCAGCTACTTTCAAGAAATCCCCAGTGCTCTTCTAGAAATTTAGTTGATTCTTTCTAATAATTGTGTACTATTTATAGGAATTCCCTTCTGCTTTCTTTCCGTACTTTAGAAAATTCCCACAGTTTTCTAGGGACTATGCACTTCTTTCTAGGATTCCTCCATTGCTTTATAGCAATTCCTCTTTACTTCATGAGAAATTCCCTCCAGCTTTCTAGGAATTCTTTGCAAACTTTCTCAGAACTCCTATTTTGCTTTCCTGGCATTCCCCCACAGCTTTCTAGGAATTCAGTTCTGCTTCATAAGAATTTCCCATAATTTACCAGGGGTTCCCTGCAGCTTTTTATAAATTTCTCATGGTTTTCTAGACATTTTCCATGCCTTTCTAGGAATTTCCTGCTGCTCATTAATCTCTAGGCATTCCTGTCAGCTTTCCAGGTGTATGGATAAGACTGTGGCATGGTATCAAATGTTGTTCCATGCTGTTTGTTCTGTTTCACACTATCTTGTGTTGTGGCACATCCAAGTTGTCCTGTGTTATTTTGTTTTGGCCTGTGTGGTGCTGCCATGTCTTGTCCTCACATTTGCTCACGTTGCTGCAAGCCTTCCTGTGTTGCAGCATGCATTTATGTGTCAATTCCTGTTTCTGTGTGCTGCCCAAGGTTATTGAGTGCCATCCTATGCTGCTTCAAGAACTAACAAGCATTCAATATGGCATATTTTTAATTGCTGATTTCAACAGTCATTGGAAAAACCCAGGAGGTGGAAGTACTAGGAGTCAATGATATATTGTCCCTAGAGGATAACAAAAAATACTTGTTGGGCCTGGCTGAAGCAGTCATAAGATCTTGTGTCTGCTCCTTGTGCCTTGTGGGATGGTGCTACACCTCTTCCTAGTACATCCATAGCTGCGTATTTACATCCCAATTGGGCCTGCCCAGTCAAGTGTTTCACTGCTGACAGCAGCTGGCACAGATGCTTCACAAATAACCCCACAAGAGACATTTATAAAATAGCCACATCATAGAGGAAGTGGCTTCATCCTCTTCTTGAAAGGCTGGTTTATCTCTTTAAATGTAGTTTTATATCCTTTCTAAATGCATATTGGCTTCTCACATTCATTCCCTTCCAGACTTATCTGGTATAACCATGAATCTAGAGAATCTAAATGGAAAAATTGGGTATGCATCAATTTAGCTTGGCTCAGTATTGCATGAGCAATCTAAAGTGGGATTCAAATGTCGCAGATGGAGCCAAAATCTGTAACTCGTTTTGTAAGTAATCATCTATTAGCTTACATAAGTGCTTCATTACAAATTTTATTGACAAGAAGTGTGGTGTTACTTGTCTGTTCAACCAAATTTCCCTATATAATAGTTTATTCATTATCAGCTGAGACTGGGAAAACAAGAGTAGCGGTTACTTGATGCAGTGACACAGACTGACAGAAATCCCTAGCAATCTTTGAACTTATTGGCACTCCTCAGACTGTACTGACATCCCTTCCAGTCTGTGGTTTGGCTTTTCTACATAAAATTAGTGTACAATTGGTCAGTAAACTATAGGAAATGCTGTATTGATCTTGCCTAATATTACACTTCTAATAGCTAAAGCCAGTCCAAAGCCTTCACAGGCACCTCCCATCCAGTGGTAATTAATAGTTCCCAGAAATGTTGCTGGTTTCTTCTGACAAGCAGCTGTTAACAGCCAGCTTGGTGCCAGGGCTTATTCCTCACACCACCTTCCACAGGCAGCAACCACACACCAGCTTCTTGCACTGCACCTTCAGGGCTGTCACGACATGTCATCTCCCACTTGCTCCATAAATAGTTTTTACATGGACCAGAAAAGTCTTGACATACTCTGGGTGACTGCAGTTTGTGATCCAGGTTTGAAGAAAGCCTGGAACTGCAGTGCCACTTACTGGACATTTATGTTAATAAAAGCAGCATGCAGCTACTCTTCATTTTCCACAGCTGATTCCCAGTGCCAATTTGAAATGGTAAAATATATAAAATGCATTAACGTCCAATGTAAATATTATGAACACAGAAAAGCAAATACAGGAAAGTTCATTTCTTAGATGAGGCAGTAATTGTAGAAGAACAGAAATCTTCCTTTTCCATAGGGAAGAATTTACCATGTAATAGTCTGGGAATTCTTCCAGGTGGAAACAAGCAGATGATTAACTTCATCCCTAGTTCAACAAATGCAAAACACTGAATGAACATTGGGAGCTTTGCAGAAGTCTTATTCGTATATTCCACTGCTAGTAAGGCAACTGAAAATACCGCTTCACCAGGAGCTGAAGTGAGGCTTGTTTGGTTAATGCAGTCACAGTCTAGGCATGTGCTTTCTGCTTGTACCTTTAGTACTTGAACTGTAATTTAACCAGCAAGTTACTACTTGCATGTACATTCTGCATGAACCTGTAGTAAAACGTACGCTTAACCTTACAAATGTGGCACTGAGCAAACTACATGGATGATTGCAGTTTTTTCAGGGTGGCCCCTGGGACTTTGGAAGAACAAATCCATGCTATTTAGCTGCAGATCAATACGCTCAAGGCTGTATTCTGAGGTCTGTCCCGCCTGATCCTCCAAGGCAGACAGAGCTAGTTGGAGACCACAGAAGCCCCTCCATACCATTCACCTGAGCTTCCTGCTAATGGAGGGCACTGACAGGATTGGTACGCTAGCTCTAGCCTCAGAACAGAAGCATGACTAGAACAGAAGTAGCACTCTTAAGAAACACATATCTGGATCTGGGAGCTGGCACATCCTCCTGGATACTGTGTTTTTTAATACAGCCTAAGCCATTTTATCATGAAAATCATTACAGATTAAGAAACATGTGTAGCCAGAAGCTAGATGTTCTTTGTGACTACCCATTTGCCTTCCAGTTTTATGGCTCATATGCAATTGTTGTTGGCTGGTCAGAGCCACCTCAAGACTTCTTAGAGTTCACAGCAAAAATCAGAGTTGTCTCTCAGCAATGGGAGACATGACAAGTCTAGTTAAAGAGAAGTTATGTAGCTGTTGAAAACCATCTGCATTTAGCACAGAGCAAATTATTAACTCAAGGCCTGAATGCAGCAGCCCAGAAAAAGAATTTTGGTATTAATGTCTTTCCATTCAAGAGTATGAAAGCAAAGTTTCTATTGTGATGTGCAGAAAAGACCATGTGTGGTTTGAAGTATATTAACAAGTTAGTATCTTTGCATATAGGAACATTATTGGGAGGCAGAATGTATCAGTTGTCAGCATATAGAAGATATACTGCAGTACCAGTGATACCAGATAGCTGATATATTTCCATGCACAACATCCAGCTGTCTTCATTTTCTCAATGAGATGTCTTCTCTACTCAGTCATTGCAATGTTTTAAGTAACAAGGGTTAGGGATGAATGCCATCAAAGACACATTCAATGTTGTATCTGTCAGTGGTCGTGGAGACTGGGATCTGCTTGGCAAGATTTAAAAGAACCAAGACACTACTAGTAAAGTACATAAATGGTGAACAAATATTTTCATGCAAGAAAAATGCAGTGCAAGAGTATGAGTGTCAGGTTTTGCCCTTGCATGATGGAACCTCACCTGATATATTTTCACCTGCATCTGTCATATACATATATAACCTAAGTTGTGGGGCCATGGGAAAAGCAGATAGGTGAAGATTTCATGTGTCTGTGTCAAAGTTGACTCTTTCCATTGAAAATCACAGACTAAGTAGGCTACTTAAAAGCTGAAAATAAACTCAGATTTTTCACAGAAGCTGAGTTCTAACAGCAAAGATTTCACCAGTAAATGTATCTCCACAAATACGTAGTACCTGAACAAGTTCTAGCTATTTAATATAAAATTCCCATTTAGCATCCGTTTAGCAACAGAGCTTGCCAACCATGTTTAAAAGTAGCGTTGCTCTGGACACAGAGTTGCCATCCCTACATGATTGGGACCTGTGCAGGCAGTAGTCTTGCTACACAGGGAATTTTCACAGAAGACGTTAGAGGAGCTGGGCTAGGTTGTAGACAGTAGTTGCAATCATCCTCCGACCTCTGAGTGTTGGCATGTTATCATGGTCCTCAAAAGAGGTGAAAGTAGTGCTGTTTGTTGTAAATGTGATACAGTACCACTGAATCTGAACATGTTTTCACCCACACCCAGAAGACTCAATATCAGTTATGGGATTAAACCAGCTTATCTGTTGCTAGCATATAACTGACTCAAGCATTAATGTTGCTGATTCTTGAGATGTGTGTTAGTAATCAGGTTTGTCCCTCTGTCTCTCTGTTCATTGTGAAGCTGTGCTGGAGAAAGACTAAGGACAGAGTAAGTGAGCATACCTACTGTTTTATGAAATATCAAATGATTGCACATCTAACCCCAAATAGACAACCTACTGGATACAGTAAAAACCTAAAGATTGACCATAATTACTAAAGGAGAAGCTCTGAAGTCCATTCTCAGCCTTGCAATGAAATCAAGGCACCGTGACTGACGTTTTAAAGGCACCGTATACAAGAAAGCTCTCACCAAATGGCTGAATCTCGTAGGAATAGGATGCTTTATTATTTTTAGGATTAGGACCTAAGAGCAATTAATTTTTAGAAGGGATCTTTCCCAGTGGTTTCCACATTTCCCGGCCGCTGGCTGTTTACTGCAATAGGTACTAAAATGGGACTGGTGGAACTCCACCACAATCACACCCCCACCCCCGGCCCCGCCGCCTGTGGCTTCTTGACCCCCAGCCGACACCACCGGCCCGGTCCAACCCCGCCGGGGAGGAGCGAAGCGGATTGGGGCGGGGCGGCCCGAGCCCTCCCTCGGCCCCGAGCCAGCGGCAACCAGCGGGCAGCTTCCGGGCGGCGGGGTGAGGGGTGGCGTGTGGTCGGCAGGAGCGGGGAGGACGGGGGTTAGCACCGGGCGGAGCGAGAGCTGCGGTGAGTACCGGGGAACCCAAGGGATGGGGAGCGGTGGAGCAGCCAGCGCGGGGTCACCCCCAGCGCCGAACCGGTGCCCTGCGCAGGGCCCAATCCCGCGCGTCGCCCCTTCCCTTGCCCCGCAAGCCCAGCCCCGCGGGTCCCTCACCCGCTGCCCCTCCACGAGGCCCAGACCCGCGCGTGACCCCTCTCCTCTCCGAAGGGACCCAATCCAGTGTGTCACCCCATTCTTGCCACAGGGCCCAGTGTCACCCCTGTCCCCGCACCGGGTCGCACTCTGTGTTTCACCTTGGTTCCCTCCACAGGGGCCAGGCCCATGTGTCATCCCATGCCCTCCTGAGGAGATCCGTCCCATCTGTTACCCCACCTTCTTCCTAGGGGACCAGACCCGTGTGTCAACCCATTCCCCTCCGTAAGTGCCCAAACACGTATGTCACACCTGTCTCTTCCGCAGAGCCCAGCTCTGTGCATCAACCCTATGCCCTCAGTGCAAACAGAGCCGGTGTCTGTGCAGATCACTTCTCTTCTCAGAGGTACTGAGGACACTGGACATGCCAAACAACTCACTACAGGCTGCCACAGACCTCCTCTTCTGCCTCCTTGCACACAAACCAGCCCCTTGCTTTCTCACACACTCCCCAAATCTGCTCCTGAGCAGGAATGGCCCTCTGAGCAAGGGCTGTGTGTCACAGGATGGCAGTAGCACAGATGCAGGCCTGCAGGAAACAAGGCTCCCATCCTTTGCAGAGATCATCCTTTCCAGGAGAGGAACGCGACACATAATGTGGAAGTCAGACACCTTGTTGCCAGAGCTAGGGATTTTAATCATGAGTGTGGAAAGGGATGTTATTTATTGTTCTGATTATAATGGGTATTGGCAGAGCAGGGAGGTGAAAGGTAGCTTAGTACCAGTGTGCAATTAAAAAATCTTGTATGGATCCTATCAGAAAAAGAGGCATGAAACAATGAAAAACTACAGAACAGGACCATGAACGTGTCTGGGTGGAGCCAGATGCTGCAGTTTAGTGGGGCAAGGGAGTGTTAAGAAATAAGGAGCAGAGACAAGCAGCAGTCAGGACTGAAATAAAATACAAGCTTGCACTGACCCTTTTTATCAGAGAAGCTTAATTTTTGTTAGCAAAGACAATCACAAAGTGAATATGTGATGTGTCCCTTCAAAACACCTCATGCGATAGGAGAAGAGGGGGCAAATTGAAAGCTGACACTGCAGAGCTGCCTGTAACAACCTCTAACATCTGGAGGTAGCTTTAGTGCGGAATGATGAAATCTCCAGTCAAGTTACATGCCAAAGATGGCTGCTGTTTTGAGGAGAGAGCCCCAGCAGCAGGCTTTATCCATTTAACACAGACTGCTGCTTTTGTTGCTAGGCTACAAGCAGAATGTACATTTATAAGCAAAATAGAAAGTATCTTGTAGTGTTGCCGTGATTTGCCTTGTCCAGTGTTCAGTTTGCATGATTGCAGTAGGAAAAATCATAGTGTGGACGAAGGTTACTTTCCGAGTCATTTAAACAGGTTTTTACCAGTGGAATCTGCTTTGAGGAAGGAAAACTTGGCAAATGGCTTTGCTAACATTTTGTGTCAGTACATTTCATCATACTTCTCCCAATCATCAGCTGTGCTACTTCTTTCCAACCGTGGTAGCAATCGTAGTGCAAGTGCAGGGATACCGTTGTTTAATGACCCCAATGAGCCTGATATGTGATCTTGTCCCATCATGGCAAAATGCTCTCTTGCCCCTAAAAATCTATTAGTAGTTCTCATTTGTAGTAGTTACGATTGGCATACCTGGACAGCACACTGTGTTTTTTTGCTTTGCCAAAGCAACTGAAATATGGATAGTTGTTGGGTTTGCCTTTCCACTGTTGTTTTGCCAACATGTTGTGGTTTAAAGTAGAACAGGTCACCTTCCACTTATCAGAGGGTAGACAATTTTCCACCTTCTAAGCCAACCAACAACAGCTGCTGAACTGTTATAGTGAACATTGCTCATGGAAAAGAAAAATCTGAGTTTGTTCAGGCACAGCAGACCTAAAGAGGACCACTGTGTTATTTGAGAAATAAATACTAACAAGATTCCTACATCTCTGTCAGAGCAGCATGGGAAATGCTTCAAAAGAGCTCAGCTCTGCAAAAACAAACCTGTGGCTGTGGATACTTTGGTTTATAAATATGTCAGGGGAAGCTGTTGTTCTCCCCATTTTATTGGAGCAAGTACTTTTCCCAGCCTCAGGATTTTCCAGCCTACATCTCTGGTTTTGACATCTGGACATCAGGCTGTCAGGGAACTGCTTTGAAGAGCAGCAGTCCAGGGGCCTACATGTGTCCAATTTTTTTTCACTCTCCCAGTGAAACATTTTCAGCAGCACCTGGCTCTAACTTTTGAACTATTCGTATTCTTTAGGATTCTGGCAAGAAAAAGGTATTTCAGTTACCTTCTATGTTTCTGAGAAAAGCCTCACTCTCATTTTTGAACACAGAAAATCTTAGATGCTTCCAGGAGAACCAGAGCTAAGTGCCTTTACATAGCACTCTTAAGTCCTGGTAAAGGACACTGTATGGGTTACATCTTGATTTCAGCATTTCTGTTGACCAGGTTGGTTTGAATTCCTTCTAAGCTAGAGCTCCCACAGCGTCCTGTGCTTTGTAACACGAGATTGCAGGTCACAGTCTGGGAGTTGGGCATCAAGAAGTGAGATAGTGCAATGTCCATTTTCACAGTTATGCCTACATGGCTTTTGAACATAGACTTCTCTTTGGACTTCTCCCTCAGCTCAGTTTCTGCTGACTTTCTTAAATTCCATGCAAGAGAGGTGAACAGCCACTCTCATTAATAGAGTTCACTTCTGTAGAGGAAGGTGCCGGAGGCTTTAAAGTGGACTCCAGCCCCCTAAAAAGCAAAAAGCAACAGAAAATGTTCTGTATAGAGTGGGGCAGCACCTTATCTGGTACCCAATCTAAGGATCCTCACTCAAGGCAGTTATATCTGTTAAGGAAAGCCTGCTTCTGGGGTAGTTGTCAGGGAGGTTTCTCATACAAATACTCTCTCTGCCTATATCACACCCCTCATCTACATGTCTTGAGGAGAGGACATTTTGCCATTAGGGGTGATTCTTGACTCTTGCCTAGTTGTTCAAAGTTGAGCCACATGTTGCTGCCTAAAATAAATATAATAGTCATTGCTAACTTTCAGCTATTCCTTAGATTTGAAAAGTAGTTATATGACCTTCAGTGTGTTTAAAACATGAACTTTGAAAAGGAACAGGAGAGTTGAACTCCTGACAAGTCCTGAATCTGCATTTTGTGGAATTGCTGCAACTGCTGTTGTTAACCTTTGAACAAGGTTTAAAGTTATCTGTCTGGTTCCATGGCAAATCTAAATGTAGCCTTTGTACTAAAACTGTTGATCAGACTTTGTGCTGCTTTATATGTAATTATTTTTAAGAGCAGCCACTCTCACTTATTCTTTCTTCTTCCTTCCAGTTAATGTTAGTATTATACATTAGAGCATGAACTGGCAGATGATTCTATCAGAGAGGACAAGAAATTCAGCTGTGCTTGGTGCAGGGGCTTCCAGGTCAGTTCAGTGTTGTTTCCTGATTGAAAGTACAAGATGAAAAATATGGTCAAAGATTTATTGGTTTAAAATCAAGATTTTTATAGAAGGTTATTAAAAATACAGGCTTGAGAGTTGCTCTGCAGGGAGACCTTAGTTTCAGTTATCAGTGAGTTCTACCATGCTTTTTCATTTCTTTGTATTTTTTGATTAGTAGGGAGAGAGATGAGGCAGCAGCAGGGAGGTTTGGAATAAGAATGGAAGAGGAGAGGCTGGCGCCCCACTGGAGAAGTGCAGTTTCACACAACAGTGTCTTCCCTGCAGTCTGCCATCCGTATCACCACTTCTGATTGCCTCTGGTGTACAGAACCTCATCTTGAGCTCAACTTTTTGGGCCAACTGCATCACAGTTATGATTCCTACAATAGGTCTTGGTACACAGGAAGTGCTGCAGTGTGAAACTCGTGGATAATTAAGCCTCTGTGTCTGTGCTGCAGAGCTCAACAGTGACAAAAAATGTTCCTGGTCATGGGAACACAGGTCCCCCCCTTTTAGTTAACTGGTTGGAGCACAGTGTGGAGCTGTTTTGCCCAGGACAGCTGATGGTCACCCGGGCAGTGTGGCAGCACCAGGGAGGATTTAGCTACTGTTCTCCATGGGCAGGTTGGATCAAGCTGCCTAGTTTGGAAATTGACGTGTGCTAGAGAGCATAGTCTGTTCTTTGTTACTGGTTTAATTTTCTAGTGTGGACTCTTACCAGCTCCAGGGTTTGCAGATACAAGTGGTTCTACTAAAGACTTAATTGATACTTACTAAAGTACTTACTAAATACTCAATTGAAACATTGAAAATATGTATTACTTATTTCCTTACTGCATATTTTCCATGATAACTGTTTGACTCTATTATGTTACCTTTTGTCCTTCCAGTACTGCCGATCCTCCAGTGTAAAGGTGACCTCAAAGTCACGTTTCAGTATGGATCATTACACTAACTTATATGTTTGTAGAATTAATGTTGTTTCCTAAATCCTGTGTTGGTCGAGGAAAAGAATTGTTTCAAGATCAGATTGGATAATTTGACTGCTCATTTTTCCACCTTAAAATGTTAAGGTGCTGTTGATTCAAAGTTTGGCCTAGTTTCACAGGTTATCTCCCCTCTGTTGGCACTTTCTGAATAGCAACAGATACGGGAACAATAAATCCAGGTGCTTATATTAGGCAGTTCAGCATCAGGTAGATGTTGATGTTTGCCTTCGTTAGTTACCTGTAACAAAGCAAATGTTTTTATCCTTGTAGCAGATATGTGCATTTCCTTTCTAGTCCATTTTGTAAACTTTCTACTTATCTCAAGATTCAAATGGATTTATTTTGTTTGAATTTAACCCAAATGTCTTAAATTTTCTTTACACAATTCTGTTATGAACTAAAGACATAATTCTCCCCCTTTACTTGGCACTGCTGAGGCCTCACCTTGAGTACTACATGTAGTTCTGGGTCCCTCACTTCAAGAAAGATATTGAGGGGCTAGAGCAGGTCCAGAGGAGAGCAGTGAGGCTACTGAAGGGACTAGAGGGTAAGTCTTATGAAGAGAGGCTGAGGGCACTGCAGTTGTTTAGCCTGGAGGAGACTCTGGGGGGACCTTACCATGTTCTATAACTACCTCAAGGAAAGTTGTAGACAGATGGGGATTGGGCTCTTCTCCCAGCAACTAGTGATAGAATGAGAGGGCAGGGCCTAAAGCTGCACCAAGGGAGGTTTAGGTTGATGTTATGAAGCACTTTCTCATGGAAAAGGTGGTTAGACATTTGAATAGACTGCCCAGGGAGGTGCTGGAGTCCCCATCCCTGGAGATGTTTAAGAAAGACTGGATATGGCACTTAGTACCATAGTCAAGCTGATATTCTGATGTTGGATCACACCCTAGACTTGATGTTCTCTGAAGTCTTTTCCAGCCTCAATAATTCTATGAATTCTGTGAATACAGGTAATAGGAACTTAAATCCTGGGCACACTTAATGTATGTGGAAAATTATATCACTGAAGGTGGTAGAGTTACACCATTAACAAAGCACTGGATTAAAATAATTATTAAAATTTGAATACCTTTATTACAGTGCTTTTGTTTCTGAATATCTGAATGGATGATGCAAACAATAGCAATCATTTAAAATTGTGTCTGAAAATCAAGGTGACAGCTAGGTAAAATACTGCTGCAGCAATGTAAATGTGCCTATTTCTTATAGTTTTCCAGTTCTACTCTTTAAATAAAAAATATTTTTTTTAAAATACCATAAAGTTTATGGTGATGACTGCATGGCTGTTGGATAATATACTGAGATTATTTTTGTACACAGTCACCATTTTTACTTTATTGTTGGACATTTTCTTTTATGAGAGGATCCCTTCAAACTACAAAGGCATTTTATTGGCTTCTGGGATTTATTTTAGTTTAATGGAATTTATTTCCCTTTTCAGCACTTACTAATGGGGCTGATAAGTCATAAGAAGCATAATACAATCTCTTTAATACCAGAGGTGGGGCTCTTATATTCTAAAAAGATTTTGCTGTAAAACTTCTAAGTTTTCAAGACAGAAATTCGGTGTTTCTCTTAGGCAGGCTGCACTGTAACGGATCTGTGACTCAGAGACCCGAGATGGGCAAACAGAGCAATGTTTTATACTTCACAACAAGTTTTATGTGTCTCCAAATTATATTATTCCAATGTCTGAATTTTTTGCACTGCCTTGCATGCAGGAATTCTGTTCCATGTCTGTAGGCATCGGTGGTCTGTCTCTGCCTAAAGTCTTTATGACTTCTATTTTAAACTTACATAGAGCAGCATTGTTTCAGCATGTATTCCTAAAGTGCAGCACATCATTTAGAAGCAGATTTGTTTGTATGTTTAAATAATTGTCACCTAAAACTTTAATCTCTTGTTGCTTCATCTAACCTTTTGCACATTGGCCCCTGCCCTCTCACCCTGTTGCTTGCAGGATTGTAGGCTACACACTATCCTTTATTAAGATTAGGAATATTAAAGTCAGTGTTTTGTGTTGCTGTCTTTCTAAACAGACACAGTGATTTCAGGCATGATCTTTATTGTTGCAGCAAATGCTAAGGGCCTCTATTAAAGTACATTTTACATTTTCATGCTAGCTTGCATTTTGCTGCTGGTAGATTTGGTAGACTTACAAAGAGAAAGCATGTTCTGACTCGTTTCTCCCTACTTAGTCTGGCTAGCACAGGTAAGGCAGCAAGGATCCATTGAAACAGAAGTTTAACTGTGTGCTGGCAATCAAAGGGGTTGTGTCTTCCATTTGGGGTGCTGTTACTATACTAGCCTTGGCTACTCTGTTATCCCTATTACTGAGATCATGTTAGCCCTTTCTACCACCATACCTGTTGCTTTGCTATGTAGACACACAAGGACTGGGAGTTTTTTCCAGCTTACAGAAGGTTAGGTCTCATATTCTTGGTCTGGAATGTAGACTTTCAATCTCTTGACTCTGTCAAACCAAAACATTTGAAATTATCTGTGCTTTATGTTTCTTATTGACTGTCTTTCCTGCAGATCGAAGGCTAACTTCAAGGTGTGCATTACATCTAGCTCCTCCTGCATCTACAGATCTGAATTTGAGCAAAACAGGTCACTAGTTAGTCTGTTGAAGAAGAATGGGAGCACAGACTATTGGTGCTCTTGGACCTTCTGCCATGGCAGTTAAACATCCTAACCCGGGAGACTGAGCTGGCCACTTTTCTATTTCTGCCATGTTAGTTTGCTTGTATAGTAGTAAGTTGCATCAACACATGTGGTTCTAGAAGCATCTGAGTAGACACAAAGTAGGTCAGATGGGTTGGGGAATAAAGGTAGGATGTGAAACTGTCAAGTGTTATTTTGTTTAGGTTCATATTCACCAGGGTACCTGAATGGAGTGAAACAGTCCTGAAATGGAACCATGAACCATTTGTGGTGAAAGCTGGTCACTGCTCTTCAGGTTTCTTATTCCTAAAAGACTGGTGTTTGTAGACAGAGCTATTGTAAGTGTATAAAACCAATTCACAGACAATCTAGTGGTATATGTGATAATGAGAGTAAAAGAAAGAAAAGAGCTTTGGACTGCTTTATTAAGCATTCATTAGACAGCTTTAAATAGATTAATGTAAGCTATCCTAAGCAGTTTTTAATCTTTCTTAATTAAACTGATAATTTAATTACAAAAATATTTAAACTTGGACTCCTCTACAAATAATACTCCAATAGGGAAGTGTTTATAGCATGACATAGCAGCACTAATTGAAGATTTTTTAAAATATTTTAGTGAAAGAATTTTTGAATAAATGAGTTCACCTTACTTTCTTATGGTACTACTTTGTAAAACCAGCCATTACTATTTTAGACCAGAAGATGGTCTGTTTTCTCACAATATATCACTATTCATGGGTGGATGTCATTAATGATGTAGTACTAAAGCAGATAGTTTTTAAATATTTGTAACATTCACCAACTAAAATCAACATGTTCAGCCTCCTGAGTTTGAAGGATGGTGAACAGTGCAAATCCCCTATAATCTAGGAAGAAGTAGTTAATGATCTGCTTCTGCACCTAGACACTCAGAAGTCTATGGGGCCAGACAGCATTCACCCAAGAGGCCTTAGAGAGCTGGCAGGAGAGCTCACCAAGCCTCTTTCCATCATCTTTCAACAATCCTGGTCAACAGGGAAGGTACCAGATGACTGGAAGGTGGCTGATGTGACTCCTATCTACAAGAAGGGCTGGAAGGAGGATCCAGGGAGCTATGGGCCTCTCAGCCTGAATTCAGTACTAGGAAAGATCATGCAGAGGATCATCTTGAGTGAGTTCTCACTGCAATTGCAGGACAGCCAAGGGATCAGGGCCACACAGCATGGGTTTATGAAAAGGAAATCTTCCTTAACCAACCTGATTTCTTTCTATGACCATGTGACTCACTTTTTAGATGATGGGAAGGCTGTGGATGTTGTCCACTTGGATTTTGGGAAGGCTTTTGGCACAGTCTCCCACAACATTCTTCTGGATAAACTGGCAAATAATAGTTTAGATAAATGTACCCCTTCACTGGGTTAAAAGCTGGCAGTTCCCAGAGAGTTATGATTAATGGGGTGAAATCTAGCTGCCAGCCAGTCACAAGCAGTGTCCATCAGGGCTCAGTTTTGGTGCCAGTCTTGTTTAATGTCTTCATTGATGACCTGGACGTGGGAATTGAGAGCACCCTCAGTAAACATTCCCACCAGATTGTGTGGGAATGTTGATATCTGCTCAAGGACAAGAAGGCTCTACAGAGGAACTTCAACAGGTTGGATCGATGGGCTGAGGCCAATTGTATGAGGGATGATAAAGCCATGTGCTAGGTTCTGCATTTTGGTCACAACAACCCCAGGCAAGGCTACAGGTTTGAGGATGAGTGGCTCAAAAGCTTCCCAGCAGAAATGGACCTGGGGGCACTGGTAGACAGTCGGCTTAATAAGAGCCAGTAGTGTGCTCAGGTGGCCAAGAAGGCCAACAGGATCCTGGCCTGTATCAGGAATATCTTGGTCAGATGAAGAAGGGAGGTGGTCATGCCTTTGTACCTGGCCCTTGTGAGGCCTCGTCTTGAGTACTCTGTTCAGTTCTGGGCCCCTCATTATACGAAAGACATTGAGATGCTAGAGTGTGTCCAGAGGAGAGCTGTCAAGCTCATGAGGGGTTTAGAGAACAAAGCTGTATGAGAAGAGGCTGAGGGAGCTGGGCATGTTTAGTTTGGGAAAGAGGAGGCTGAGGGGGGACCTCATTGCCCTCTACAACTACCTGAAGGGAGGTTATAGAGGGGTGGGTGTTGGCCTCTTCTCTTTGGAAGCTGATGACAGAACCAGAGGAAATAGTCTGAAATTGAGGCAGGGGAGGTTTAGTTTAGATCTTAGGAAGAAATTCTTTACAGAAAGAGTGGTGAGGCACTGAAAGAACTTTTCCAGGGTGGTTGAGTCACCATCCCTGGAAGTATTTAAGAAGCATGTAGACATGGTGCTTCATGACAGACTATAGTGGCAGACATGGAGGAGGTTATTTTGTGGTTTTCCATCGATCAGGTATTTAAGTATTTGTGGGTATGGTTGGACTCAGTGATCTAGGTCCTCTCCAATCAGGATTATTCTGTGATATTCTGTGGCACCCCACAGTACCATTTTAATGTATTAAATAAAATAATGCAATGACCTAATAGAGCAAATAGCTCATATTCCATGGAGTTCACACCTGATAGGAAAGAAGGCACTCGAACTACGGGAGTCGTCTTGGTACCCAGGAGTTCAGAGCTGCTGGTTTGGGTCAGTGACAAGTGAACAGTGTTTTAACTCTTGAGAAAGGAGTAAACCCAGCTCTATGTGCTCTGCTCTCAGTAAAGTTAGTACTGGTTGTGAGAGGGTCTTAATTTTTGTTAGTAGAATCTGGTTTCATTTCATCACTTCTTCTGGTGTCACACATAAATACAGGAAGAGCATTGCACTGGATGGAGGGACCTACAGTGGCCTTGTGATTTCAGAAAATCATGTGGGTTTAACCATTCCATTCAGAATGACTCAGGCTTTTGTCAAGTAGCTGCGAGGTGTTAATTATTGCCTTAAAAACTGAGAGTTTGATTCTTGAGTCTTTGAAGCAACCTTGCACATGATGACTTGGAGCTTAAGCTGGGAATTTTAAATTTGCCTGGAAAGGCTTAATTGAGCATTTAAGCTCTTAATACAGTTTACCAGGAAAAAGCAGATGCAATGTTGCTGGTGTCCTGTGCTGTCAGTCCATGATTTCAGCAATATCTGTAGAAACATAGCTAGCTTTACAGATTTGCTCTCTGCACTGCGAAGGCTCTGCTTTGCCTCCATGGATTTTATTACATACTACTTCTGTCTTTGCATTTTATAGTGGCTCTCCAGGCATCTCTTGAAATATTTTGGTATTTTCAGCAAACACTAATTCATCATTGAACTAAAAGACACTTCTGACAAGTATGTTGTTACTTAGTACAGTTCTTTATTAATAAAAGTCTATATTCTCTTTACATCTGCTTTACCCTTAGACACTTGTACACGTGTGTGATGTACATCTTCCTCATAATCAGATATTCATACCCTTACAAAGATATAATGTATAAATATTTTGGTAAAACAGGCACAGAAACATCTCCTTAGATATTTAACTGAGTTCCTGCTTTTTTCCTTCTATCAGTATCAGCCTTGTTGAAAGCCGTGATGATATCTGACATCATCTGCTTTCTGGACGTAAACTTGACCCTTTAAGCCTCAGTTCCGCAAGTTGTTTGATGTTTGTCCTCTGTTCTGTTTTTTTACTCTAAGCATAACCATTTTTCATCCTGCAGGCTATAGATACGTTATGAAACAAGTGGAATTCTCAATTGCAAGTTTTAATGTTTTCTTCACAGAGTTTTCAAAGATGTCAGGAGATATTCCATTAGATATTAATATCAAAGAGCCTCGATGGGATCAAAGCACTTTTGCTGGACGAGCTAATCACTTCTTTACTGTAACAGACCCCCGGAATATTTTGTTATCTGATGCTCAGCTGGAAAATGCAAGAAAAATTGTGCATGATTACAGGTATGGATTAGCTCACTTTACTGCTGGCACAGAGAAGTCTGTCTCAATAATAAGTACATAGTTTAATATTTTAAAGGAAATATTTAAAATCATTTATTCTTTCTACTACTCTATCTCTTGAAATCTTGAAGAGCTTTTTTATCTTTAAGCAAGTGTGCTCTTGAATGCAGAAATTAGGTCATCTGAGAACCCCTTGTAAGCATTCAGAAATACAGAACTGAAAATAGCTACTATGACAATAGAGTTTAAAACTCTCTCTTACATTTTATATTGTTTGGAGCAAGTAGTTTTATTAAATATTTGCAAAATAAATTTTCAGAGTTTTACACCAATGACTCCAGAAACTTGAGTTCAACATTTTAGCTCTAAATTCTAGTACTAGTAATTCCAGTAACTAGTAAAAAACTAGTAGTTTGAGCAAAGACAAATTTGATGCTGGATATATCAAGTCAGCCAACATAACTACTGTTAGGAGTTTTAATGCTTTTTATTTCACTAGTCTACTTAAAAACTGAAGATCTTCAAGCTAACCATGAGGCTAGATTAGTGTAGTATGAACATCCCAAAATCCTCTAGTGCCACATTTGTTACTGATGGTTGCAGCATTTTATAACAGTTGTGCCTTTTGTTGTTGTTTTGTTTTTTAACTTGTTCCAAGACAAGGTATCGTGGCACCGGGCTTGACAGCAGATGACTTGTGGAGGGCAAAATACATCTACGATTCAGCCTTTCACCCAGACACTGGTGAAAAGATGGTCTTGATTGGCCGAATGTCAGCCCAAGTACCCATGAACATGACTATCACAGGGTGTATGATGACCTTTTATAGGTAAGTGAAGACAGTATAACACATAAAACATTTGCCTACAAGTTAGGTAAGTGAAAATCAATGCTAGTTTCAAATAGCATTTTAGAAGGTTTGCAATAAATACTTTAAAATGTAAAATTTTGCTTCCTTTCCTTTTCTCTGCCTTCATTCCCTCACTCTGATTAATGATTTCCTATAGAAGTAGTTGTGAGATAAGCCCTTAGCCCCTCTCCTTCACCATCCCATTTCTCCTTAAACTGGGAACAATGAATGTTCCAAAAACACCATCCATGTAGAAGTGTTGTGTGAAGAAAAAAAGAAGAGGAAACACCTGGAAATCTCTAACCACTGAGATCTGGCACATAGGATGCTCTGTCTGCCAAGTGAGTACTCAATATGCTTTAGTTCATTAGTCACGGAGTTTTTCCAGTTCATGTTTGATCTTTCCATTTCCTCAATAGTTCTTGGACTGGTGGGACGTTCAGAGCAAGCAGCATTTTCGGTGCCAAGAATGTCCATATTCTTGACTCACACTCCAGAAAGGCACAGCTACTTTGAATGGCCCAAACGGACATGTGTGGTTTACATAAGTCAAGAATAAGAATAAAACCATTGGTACTGCTGCCCATTCACAAGTAATGCTGGTTGTATAACTGCTTATACTTTTTCATACATTACACTATATAGATAATATGTATAGTAGCTATAAACCTTGTCTTTGCTTTATTGATAGGCATTCAGATTCAAAATTAAGTGATGTATTACCTTGGAAGACGTTGGTTTCTTTGAACCAAACCCTCAGCAGCACAAACAGAATAGGAGTCTTTGGATGATGCAGCATAGCCTCCATCTTTCGGCACATCGCTGTGTTATGGTTATTGCTGGCCACTGAAAGAAGCATATTCCTTGTTCTACCTAGGAGGGGCCCTTGGCCATCCAGTAAGGCAGTGTGAGTCATGCCTAAACTTTGTAGCAGGCCTGCTATCCTCTACCTACCAGGAAATGAGAAAAAGTGAGTCAGGAAAAAAGTTGCACAAGCACAGAAGGAGGAAGAACAGTGACTGAAAAACTACAGCTAGTTTATTAGAAGCTTTGGCATCTCATTCAGATACTTGAAGCCAGAGAAAGAAAGAACAGACTTTCAAATCTCCCAAATCTTTATATTCATTTTTTCAATTTAAAAAAGTGGCATATCTTCCCTTTTCAAACCAAACCCTTGTGACAAACACACTCCACCTACTCTGACATCTCCTCTTTGCTTTCCTGCCTGTTACTCAATAATTCATACAACTACTGCTGCTTTGTAGCACCTCATTTCTGTCAGGCTTCCAATAAGAACCACATTTTCCTTTTACTGTTACCACCAGTGTTATTCAATGACAGGTTGTTATTTAAGTGTAAGCTTAACAATGAGGAAATAGTTTTCAGTAGGAACTGTTGATTTTGGTGGCCTGGTTCTTCTGACTGTAACTGTGGAGAAGCAGAAGTTTCACTGGTGTCTCCATTGACAGCAGAGATTGGGATCTGAGTACATAGGCACTTTTCCCTGGCATTACCTCCTAGCCTTCAACTGCTTGTGGATCAGGGAGTTCCAGAGGTAGTGCTTTATTTAGTGGCACTTATGCAAAGCATACACATTTATCTCTCCACACACTGGAGAAGACAGCTCCACACACTTTGAAACAAAATAACTTCACTTCTGTCACTTATCAGCATAACCATTTGTAGAAGTATTCTATCATTTTACATATATCACTTGGAGTAGGTCCAGAGAAGGGCAACAAAACTGCTGAAGGTTCTAGAGCTAATCCTGTGAGGAGTGGCTGAAGGAACTAGAGTTGTTTAGCCTGGAAAAAAGTAGGATCAAAGGAGCCCTCTCAGTCTACAACTACCTGAAAGGAGATTGTAGTGAGGTAGGGGGTTGATCTCTTCTCAAAAGGAACAAGTGACAGGACAAGAGGAAATAGCCTTAAGTTGCAGAAGGGAATATGAGGAAAAAATTCATCACCAGAAGGGTTGTCAAGCCCTGGAACAAGCTGCTCAGGGAAGTGGTGGAGTCACCATCCCTGGAAGTTATTAAAATATTTGTAGACTTTGTTCTGTGGAACATGATGTAGTGTTGTTTTGGCAGTGCTGATTAATGGTTGGACTTGATGGTCTTAAAGGTCTCTCCTACAATCAAAACAATTTTGTGATTCTATATCTCCAGTTTAACAGGGACCACATTAGCTTATTAATTGGTGACTCTGCAACTTGTCAGAATTTTTTTTTTCACTGCCTCCCACCTGTGCTCCCAAGTTAGCACCGTTTTGTCCTAAGACATCTGCATACTGGCACTGAATTCATTTATGAGGATTCCTTTTCTTTTTCCTTTGATGACTGGTTAGCTGATTTGCACTGTACAGAATCAGATTTATTTGTGCTATACCTGTACTTCTTAAATATGCAGATATTTTCATATAAATAATTTCTTACTTTGAAGTTAAGTGTCTTAATGTGGTTCTACATGCGACTGAATATTTGATTACAGGGATTTATTACAGTATTATGTTAACTTTTTGATGACCTAGAGGATAAGCCCTTTCTCTTAAACTCTACCTTTCAAACACTTACAAAGCTTCTAGACAGAACTAGCAGACTGTAAAGGAATAACCCTTGCTTTATTCTAGAAATTAGAGAATTTCATATTTCTTTGTGGGAATTTTTACAGAGAGGTTTTCTGTAATGCTTTTGTTATTACAACAAAGCTTTGTCCCAGGTGACCCATTACTATTTAATTACAATGCTTTTAAATTGTATTCTTACAAGTAATAGTACTTGCATTATCAGGCTATATCTCACTGACTGCATTGTTGCAGTCAGATAAACAAAAACCTCTGCATGACTGATTACTGCTTGCACTGGCTTTTGTTGATTCACCATATTTTTTCTGTGCTGTTGATGCAACTGTGTAATAATAATAATCATTTCTCTTTTCAAGAACGACACCAGCAGTGGTTTTCTGGCAGTGGATTAACCAGTCCTTCAATGCCATAGTGAATTACACGAACAGGAGTGGTGATGCCCCAATTACTGTCAGGTCAGACACTGAAGCATATACTTCTGATGTGTTTATAACTTGCAGTCTGATAGTCTAGAACATGGTTAGGCTTTAAAGTTTGAGGTATAGAGCGATACCTTTTTTTTCCTGTGTGCTGATTATTAATTCAGTATGTGCAGATGAGAAGTCTGAGAATCATGGAGGTGAGAACTTAATTTCTGCCATTAAAGATAAGCCTGAGCATCTTGATCATAAGCACTTAACACCATAGGATTTAGTAAGATCTGTGTGGCATTGCTCAGTCAATCATTTGAAAGTGCCTCATCAGTTTGGTGTTATACCAGGATATTTCTAAATTTGTGTTTGTGTGAATCTTTGGGTATCTCTGTGCCATCTCCTCCGTTCCCTGCAGTCCAGCACACACTATGCTGCTTGTTTACAAAAAGAGGACTCGTCAAGAAAGGGTCTGTGCCATATTTGTTTCTACTTGAAAGCAAAGAGGGAGACTAAATAGATGCATAAATCTGGAAATTGTGAGTAGAAGACTGGAATTGCAGTGCTTGACTTTCTGATTTTGAGGCTGACTTGCTTATAGATGTCCAGGAGAAAGCACGGATATACAGACACCTCCTAGCTGGAAAGTACACAAAGTATGATTTTTTAGGGCAGACTGTGTACAATTTGGATGTTTGCAGCATGGCAGGTCTGCACATATGAGTTTTGGTACCATTGATATTAGTTACTACTGTAGGCATGGCCTTACAAATCCAAACTGACTCTATTACTTTAAACTATTAAGAAATTAAATACAGAACTAAATCCTTCAAGGTGCTCACCCATGCATGAGAAAACACAGAACACATAGCAATGTGGAACCCGCAGAACTTTATTGGATGTGAAGATGTTGATGCATGTGATTTCTATTGCTAGTGAAAGATCAGTGTTTAATGGAGTATCCCATTTGAGTCTTCCATCTACATCTTATTGCAGTATCATAGAAGAGTCTACTTCTTAACTTTGTAGGGGTATAACTCCTTGTATAGAGTGTATTTCATTTTGAAAGTGACATAAATGTAGTTGTCGTGCGTGTGCAAACATTGTTATTTTTGTTTTAGCCAGCTGGGAACAGCCTATGTTTCTGCTACCACAGGTGCTGTTGCAACAGCCTTAGGACTTAATGCACTAACAAAGGTACTGCTGATTTCATTTTTCCATTCTTAACTAGACTTTGTTGTTCTAGGACATGCTAAATGCTCAGTTCTCCTCCTTTGTATCTGTGTCATCTTGTATACAGCTCCCAGTATGGAGTTGTAGCAACCCTTGGCAATTCTCTCCATTGTAGCTCTACCTTATTTTTGCCCCACGTAGGTAGTTTTATATGTAGTCCTTACATGTGTATCAAATAGGCTTGTTTTTTTGTTAAGGCACTCAACTATTGTTTGTATTATTTGCTGTTTGGTTTTTACCTGTCTGAGTATATAGTAGCACTTCAAAGTTAATTGGGGTAGATGGCTGAAGGACTTACAAGGCAGTGCCACTCTTCAATGCAGAGAATTCAAATTCTTTAAACAAAGTACGCAACACAATCAAGTAAAAAAGATCCTTTACAAGTTAAAAAAAAAGGAGAAAATGTGTTCTGTGTCCCTGTGTACTGCCTTAAGGTACTGAGAGTACTGCAGCATTAACTCATTACTAGAGAGGCTATTGTATACACAGTAATTAAGACGATAGAAAGACATGGGGTAAATGAATTGCCTCTGTAGTCAGTGCCTCTAAACACAAAGCAGCTGGTGTGGAGCCAATGGCTGTGACCTTGCCAGCAGAGATAGTAAAGTTAAGGTCAGTGTAGTGTTGCACTTGGGCTGACAGGCATGCTCAGAAGCTAATGCTTCTTTGCAGTGATGCTACTAAATTAAGATTGGTTTTGCCAGTCTCTTGCCATTGCTTGCTCAGAGGAAGTATTTATGACTTAAATCGTTTGTTGATTTATCTCTACCTTACCAGTAAGTTTTTGCTTAATTTTAATTTGAAAGAGAGAAGTCTGCTCTGTCATTAGCGTATGAAGCATTTTAATATGACCTTTGTGAAAGAAGATTATTATGTAATATTCTTTTTTTCCTTCTGTATATTTTACAGCATGTCTCACCTCTTATAGGACGGTTTGTTCCTTTTGCTGCTGTTGCTGCTGCTAACTGCATTAATATTCCACTAATGCGACAAAGGTAGGAAAAAGAACAAAGATCACTCATTCTTGAAGGAAACATCCTGAGTTTTAGATCAGCAAGTTACTTAATAAAGAAACTTATATATCTGTAGCTTGTTTTAGAACCTTGCAAAAACCTCATGCGTGATCTTGTTTTGTTTGATTGATTGATTGATTGTGACAGGCATAAAATAGAACATCCTCATGCTCTTCAGATAAATATCCACAGAGTTCTTCAGTCTTAGAGCTCCACAACCAAGTACTGGTCTTTCAAAACTTGATCACATGGACACTTTAGAACAAACTTCACTTTGGAAAAATACAGTTATTTCAAAAACAAGGCTTTAAATCCCTCATGCAGAAGTTAGTCATAGAAGTCTGGCTCTGCAGATCATCTGAGATTAGAAAAATACACACTTTTTCAGAAACAGAATTTCCTATGTGTTCTGATTTGACTAGGACTAAGTATAGCAGTGGGTAAACACAAATTAAAAGCAACTTTATAAAAGTTGAAGAAAATAAAGGCAGTTCTTAGTGTATCTACCCTTCAGTCTGCTTCTCACTCCACTCAAGTTCTCTCCATTATGTGAATTTAACACATAACCCTATACTTGAGCTAAAGGTCTAGTAGACAATAATATGATTATAGACAGAATTTGTTTTCTACGTCCTTTTATGATTTCAAATACGTCCTTAGCAGTTGAAATTAAAACTTACTGCAGAAGGCCAGACAAAAATTATTGCAAACAGGCTATATTGGAAAGTAAAAGCCATAATTGTTGTAATTGAGCTTTTTAATGGGACAAAGGTAAGGTGACATAAAAAGATTAATAAACTGCTTTATTTTTACCCTTTATTCAACAGGGAACTCAAGTTTGGAATCCCAGTCACAGATGAGAATGGAAACAGACTGGGTGAATCAACCAAAGCAGCTCAGCAGGCAATTACCCAGGTGGTTATATCAAGGATTCTTATGGCTTCTCCTGGCATGGGTAAGGATAACCACAGTCATATGCAACTCATGATTGTCAGTTCCTAATTTGAGATTAATTCTAGAGTGATTTTTCTCAGAGGCCATGTTAACTTAAAAGATACGCATGCAGTGTTTACACTGCTGTTAAGGAGGTCCATGGGGAAAAATATATTTCTTACACTGAAGTGCAGTACAAAAGCTCCTGGAATGCTTTTGTAGAAAAGATGGAGAGAACACAGGAATGGTAGTTAAGTGAAGAGTAGGTACTTTGACCAATACCAAGTTACTGAGCTCAGCTATAGTTATGTGTGAAGCGAGAAGGTTTGCTTATTGGGAAAATTTACCTCTGTAGCTATCAATCCCATCTTGACTTGGCAGTGTGGAATAGCAAAAGACTGTGAAAATTGTATTTTGGTACTAGTTCATCTTAATAGAAAATTAAAACAGTGCATTTTTCTCCAAGGCTTATGCTTTTATTTCTGGGTTTTTTTTCCCCTCATTTGCAGCAATTCCTCCCTTCATAATGAACACATTGGAAAAGAGAGCCTTTCTGAAGGTTAGTCTTAGATAATCTACATGTCTTTATTTCTTACAAAACATTTGTGTTTTCCTGAATTTAAAATACATTTTGTGTGTACGTATTTGCCTCCAAAACACTCTGGGAGGACCTTACTGTAGATCGTGCTTTACAGCCGTTGCTTTATTTATGCCTTTCTTAGACAGATGTAGCTTGATACTTCTTATCACAGTGTAAAATAACATTAAGAGAATATGAACTTCTTTGTCATTTTTGTAATTGTTCTTAAAATGCAGAGCTCCTCCTAGAAATAAATGCTTGTACTGAGACATACTGAAAATTTTCATTAACACTACTTTCTCAGTATAGCAGCAAGGAGGCTTTGCTTAGCTGCTGTAATAGTAATTTGGCTTTGGAAACAACAATGATGATAAAAAACTCTTGATCTTGTAAAATTTACTGGGTGTGCACGTGCAGGGTAGGCAATGAATGGGTGTGCTTCATCATAGATTTGTAGGTCCAGCACTCATGTCCTGTGCTCTGTTTATGCTAATGTAGCTCGAAGTCAAGTATCTGGTGAGAGTAAATATATATAAATCAACATTACGTACTGTGTGTGCATGAGAAGGTAAAGAACAAGAGTAATGTTGGTTATAGGGTTGGTCTAACACAAGAGAAATAATATGCATACAATGAATTCTTTACCAGTAAAGGAATTTTCATCTTCACCAGCCAGCATAACTGATTTACTTATTGTGTAGCTCTGGGCAAAGTCTCTACCTGTGAAACCCACCCAAGAAGCTGGGGAAGTAACATAAGAGAATCTGTCTGCTTCCTGGTAGGAAAAGTTAGGAAAAGAAAGCACAGTCTGAGTCTCCAAACCCTCCCTTGGAAATGTGCTTTGGGTGGGGACTGGGAGGACAAGTGGGGAAGTTGCGTGGTTTTGTTTGTCTTAAGATAGAGCTTTCTAAAATATTTAAATTGTATTTATTATTTCTGCCCTTCGTTTTTCTTGTGCAGTTAGATTTCTGTAGTTACAGCCATCATTTGAAAGCACTTCTGTATATTTATAATGAGGCATTGGAAAGAAATCCTGAGTGTCTTCCAGTTTAAAAAACGTTTATTTCCTGAAGTGTCTTGTTTTCCTCTTCTCTGGCTAACAGCACTAATGCTCAGAAAGTGAAACAGGAAATGTGGAGTCCGAGTTCTAGAGTGAATGTCAGTGTGTGCTGCTTGCATCTCCTGGAAGGAAACTGCAGGACATCCTAATGCACCATTCCTCTGCAGCATAAAACACCCTATACTGATTTGGCTAGTTCTTAATTGCTAGTTTCTTTGGATCCTGGCAAAATAGCATTAAGCAGCCTGTGATACTGTTATGTTCTTGAGATTGTTTCCCAGAGCATTAGTCTTCATTAAAAAACCCTGCATTTAGAGCCAAGATTATTTTATATATATTTGGCATGGGAGAAATGTCACAAATGCTACTACCAATTATGTGACACGGATGAAGAAGTTGCAAGAATCCCCAGGGTTTGGAGACAAATAACTGTTGTTTGTGTGTGGTATAATCAATATAAGGGTGTTGTGAATTTTTCAGATCAGCAAAAGTGAGCGATTTCTTCAGTGACTGCTCAGTGGTCTTTGGTACCATCATGACCGTTTATGCTCACCTGTTCCTCCCCCTCTGCCTCAAAGACTGTGAGTTCAGGTGAAATACTGCTCTGCAGGTAGTCAGTGGTGTAACACTTATTAGATTAGTATTAAAACCATTAAGGAATGAGCTGCATTTTTAACAAGCAGCTTCTGCATGTTCACTTGAGGTTTCAGCAGCACCATCCCATTTGCAGTACTCCAGCACAATCCACACAAAGCTTTACTAACTCACTGTTCTTAGCCTTTGCTCTGCAAACCATCACTCTGGAACACAATTTTTACATGCCTGCCAAAGCCTATTCAGAAACACACAAGGCCAGAAAGTAGGCAAATGGTCGTTAAATAATGAAGAAAATAGAATTATGTTCTGCAGTAAGATAGAGAGAAATGCTTCTGGAATGCTGGTCTCAGTGATAGCACACTGACATCCTCTGATGTTTGATGTGAGATGTAGGTTATGTTGCACTGTTTGTCCCCTGTATTCCAACATTGTTTTGCACAAGGACATTTTGGTGGTAACATTCGTATGAATTAACAATATACCTCAAAGTTATTGCTAGAAAATGGCTCAAGAATGCTTTTAGAACACGAGCAAACACTGCTTCAAAAAGAATCTTCATTGTTTCTTGACTTGAAAAAGATCTTTTTTTATGTATGTGTGGTTTTTCTGTAGGTTTCAGCAGCAGCTTTGGCTGCCTTTTATGTGATTATGCAGCCATAGTACTTCTTGATGGGCTGTATAATGTCTATATTCATTGTCCCTACTGACATGCACTTGACTAGTTATTTTATCTGTGGCAGCAGGAGGATCCATAAACTGCACTGCTCTGGGGCACAGTGTTTAGAGATTTATTTTAGTTACAGATAACCGTTCACCTAAGGAAATAAATTTTTTCTTTCCATAGAAAGTTCTGAAAATTCTAGTCAACACTGAACTTGTAATTTCTATGACTGTTCTTATAGCTTTAGCTACTGTTTCTTTCCTCTTCCATATACTGTATTAATGTTCCTTAGATTTCCTCATATATCCTTGGGGACTCTTGGTTGCAACTGAAATACGGATTCAAAACTGTTGCAAAACTAGAACAGAGGCTTTTGTTTCGAAGCATCATTCTTGAATGTCTTACATCCTGGAGTACGCCATGCATTCCTGGTTTAACAGTCATTTCATTTATTCATTTTTTTTGAAAGCAAACATAGCTATCCTGGGAAAGCCGACAGATTTTTACATCCAACAATGAAAGGAAGCTGTTGGAAAGCTGATTCTCCTTACAGCTTTTGTTTGCTTAATTATTCTTTCTCTGTTTTCTCTGTTTGCACTAACCACTAAAAATGCCATAAAGTCATCTGGAAATGATATCCTAATTCATAGGGAACAGACTTCTTCCAGAGTTAAATTATAGTTGTGTAACACAATAAATTCTTCTGCTGTCTTGTTCTTCGCTATTTTATCCCTTTGTAAGGGTGTACACCCCTAATTTGAGTTTTGATTTATTGTTTCACATTGTTCCCTAACTCCAGTTCTTAACACTGACCTCCTAGTGTTAGTGTTTTACCACACTGTCTTACTTGATCAGCACAGCCTAGTAACATCCTCGAAAAATAAATGCGGACACTCAGATCAAGCACCTTGGCAAAAAGTGTACCACCATATGAAATAGGTGTTGTTTATATTGTCTGTACTCAAAGGCACCTCTCTCTCAATTAATAACCAACTCTGATAAAGACACAAAAGCATCTGTTACTTTCATGACAGCCTCCAACAGTGAGTTCAGTTCCAGAATCATGTTTGGGGGTTTTCTGTCATGTGTCTCAGGCCCCACACTCACACTGCTACTGCTCTCCCTTAGTTCTCATCAGTGACTGAAGTGACTTGCAGTGCACAGTTTGACTTGTGTTCTCCCATGTGATACTCAGTAGTGCCATAGCCTCAGTCACACCAGCTCTTACTGTATATAAAATTTCAAGCAATTAGAATGAATTTATCTTGGCTAAGAGCTGAATAAGGGTGTGTTTAGCAGAATGTGAGTACAGCAGAATAGTGCTATATTCATTCCTTATCCTTGCTGTTCCTTGTTCCTTTTATCTATTGTTGCAGGTTATTGCTGAATCACACAGTTCTTCTTGCACTCATTTCTGGATTACAGATTGATGGCAGGGGAAGAGAAAAACAAGAAGGAATCTTCTACATTGCTTCTTTTCCCTCAGGCTATAGAGAAACTTTAATGCACGCATGCTTGTTTTCCATGCCTCTTACACCGCTGTGACCTTGCTTAGCACTGAGCTTTGTCCTACCAAGCTTTCTAAATTTGTTTTTTCTGTTTCTACTCTCAAATAGTGCCCCTCTTTTGTTCACTACTTTCCCCTCTAACTTCTGCATCTTGAGAAATGCTTCTTGCAGGAAAGAAACACCCCATCTTTGTTGGCAACATCATCCACTGTAATGTTTGATTTTAACTCATTAGCTGTTAGTTGATCTAAATCAACTTGCTGTTATCATGACTGTTGTGTGTGTCCTACTTACTGGAGATACTTTTATTGTAGCTACAGAAGGCCACTGCAACAGTGTTGTTTAAACAGGTCTGGTTTCATTTTGTTATTAAGTAATTTCAACTAAAATTCTAACACCAGGAAGGGAGGATTCCTAAATCGTGTAAAGACCTACAAGAAAAGTAGACGTGTTCAAGCTCTGCAAAAGTTACGGCAAGATGGAATATACTAAAAAAGCATCCATAGGTTGTGTTGCTTTTCAGCTTTGTTTCCTCAGTTCCCCTACTCCTTTTCCTTTAATAAAAAGCAAACTTGCAGAAATGCAGTGTGCTACAGGGGCAAGTTCTTACATATCCAAGCAAATCATAAGATGGGAGAAAACACTAAGATAGACAGATTGACATTTTTCCTTCACACCTCCCTTATTTGTGGTTGGTGGCTGAAGTTGTTGACAAAGTAAATCTCCAGTTACAAGGTAAAGCCATTTCATGTCCCAGAGACAGGAGCTGTAACCAGCTCTAGCTCTTCTTAGGGCTGCCTGGGCAAAATTAAGTGTGCCCTTGGGAGGAGCAGCAGCAAGTTCAACCTATAGCACTGCTCCAAACTTCAGCTGGGGTACTGGCCACTGTTGGCTTGTGCAACTAAAACGAGTGGCCCAGATACTCATGATCAGGCAGCAAGTGAAACAGCCAACCACCTGTTGTAGTTTGTAAGGGACACTTACTCCAGATGACAATGTACACTGATAATACTGGAAAATTTTTACTACTTTTACAGAGATTTGGCTGTCAGATTGAGCTCAGCTTTAAGGTATGGTGGTAATTGCCTATTGTGTCTAAGAGTCTTGTAGGTCCAATCTCTCTCACAAGAACTCCATGAAGGCAGGGAATGAAGGCATCTTTTCAGATGCCATATTCACTGTGTGTGGTTTATTTTTAACAGAGATTTCCTTGGATGAGTGCTCCCATTCAAGTTGGATTAGTTGGATTCTGGTAAGTGTTTTCTTTGGGTTGTCTCTGCTATTTTAAGACAGTTGTAGATTTTTTAGGGGGAAGTTGCAGTATTTACACGTTGTTTAAAGAAAAAAATTTGGTAGAGTTAATAAGGCTACAGCAGTTACTTTGCTGGCATTCAATGTTGGTACGTGCACCAGTGGCCATACAATAATAATTTTATACACTTCTGTAAGCCAGATATTGATGCATTTAATATTAATGTGATAGGTAAATTATGTCATATGGAATAATGCAATGAGAAATAAAGTTTACATAGCATTTAATGGAATTTTACTTCACTCTGTACAAAAAAGCTTTCTGCCCATATCATGATACCTAAGAGTTTTCAGTTCTCCTTTAGTACGCTAAATATTGTAAACCCTTTTTTCTCCTCTAGTCTTGTCTTTGCAACACCCCTGTGTTGTGCACTGTTTCCTCAGAAAAGGTGCGTATTCCTCTTACGTTATTCTTACTTTAATGTTGCACACCAGCTACATGCAAAGTACCGCACAATTTGAGAAACAAGCAGTCATTGCCTCCTAGAACATACAGGTATAACTCCCATATAACAAGGATGATAAACATGAGAATATTCACAGAAGCAGTATCTACGTTACTCATTAATACACAATAGTTGAATTTGTAGCAGCTTGATATGTAGGGATGGTGAACAAGAGGTTTGAGATAGGTAATACAGAGTTCAGAATCACTGGAATGATTCATAAAAGGCTAATATGGTTCAAACAATATTAATGTTCAGTAAGGTTATGGTTATCATTCAATGCAGTCAGAGTCCACATTATTTTCAGCTGCACACTCCTCTGGTTATGCAGGACAGCACTTGACTATAGGTGCAAGTTTGTAATTTGATTCATACTTCTTCAGAAAGAATTTTTCATCTATACATAGATACCTCTGAAAATCTGGAAAACATCCTAGAAACAGTATTTGTTATAGCTGAAATCATAGTGAAACTTGTAATAACTAATAAAGTTGCCCATTTGCATTATGTAGTGTGCACAGAGCCTTCAGTTCATCTAAGCTGCCCCTCTCATTTATTAGTAGTCATCTAAACTCAGAGGCAGCTTAAACAATGCAAGCTGGAACCAAATCCATTAAAGTATTGAGCAGCTAAAGTAGCTTTTGCCTTTCAGAAAGCAATAATGCATTTTCATCCAATGCATTTGAGTAGAACCAAAGGCAGTGTGTCTGTTTCCCTGCCTGGTATGGAACAAACAGTTATGGTAACTATATGAAACCAGGCTACCAGGAGATGGCTTAACAAACTGGCATCACAAGTGTGATACAGTTCTGGGTTTTAACCAGGGCTCTGCATTTCACAGGAAGCTTAGACCTTAAACTGTATTTAACAAATTGCAGCTCTTTAAATGACCTGGGAAGAGTTTAATGTACTGTGAGATGACTCATTCAGTTGAATAAAAGGTTTATTTCTATTAGATCAGTAAGTTAAATATGTACACACATTATATTTAATAAAAACACCTTTCAGAAGATATGTTTCTATTGCCACCAACAACCTTAAGTACATACCCTCCTGGTAGAAGCAGCCATTTCTTGACTCTACATAATATGTTACTGCCTTTTTGTGCAGAGATTCATTTGCCCCTGCTCTAAGTACAACTCCTTCAAAAGTTAAAAAAAAAAATCTGAAAACTCCATGGATTGCAAAAAGTCTAACCAGATACACTGTCAATAACTGTAAAATACTGGTATTTTACATCCAAGTGCATGTTATATGTAATGATGTTACTGTTTCTTTTACTTAGTTCTATGTCTGTAACACGGTTGGAGCCAGAATTGCAAGCCAAGATCCAAGAGAGCAGCCCTGGACTAAAACGTGTATACTTTAATAAAGGACTATAATTCAAGGAAGGGAAAGTATCTTGTAAAGAGGATCTTGTGAACTTGAGTTGTGTACCAACAGTTAAAGAACTTGTCCTTTTTGTTAAACAACTGTAATCATCTGCATTATTTTATATTTAAAGACTGCCCTCATCATAGTGTTTAAATTCCAAAAGGTCATTTTGTCATCTTTGGCATCGATTAAAAGTTTATTAACCATACATACCAAAAAATGTTTACATAAGCTCTCAAGCAGCTATACTAACAATAAACAAGCACACAAAGGAAAACAGATGCTGTTATATTGGCTTTGCCCCCTGTTCCAATAATAGTGGGGCAAGGATCTTTGTCAAGAGTCTATAGAGCAACTGAACGAAGCTGCCACCCTCTGCCAGCAGCAGGACGGGTAGCTGAGCGCGTCAGAAAGTTATGCAGGAAGGGCTTTTTACCAGGAGGTTGATTTGGTTGTACGTTTTCCCTGTTAGCACAGAACCGTTTCTTTAAGGAAGATGTTGGAGGAGCCTGGAGCTTCTGCACAGTGTGGTACTGTTCAGCAATACATGCAGCTTTCTTCCGCAGGTCTAGTTTAACCAGCATCATGTTGTTCTGTAGTTCTGCCAGTGTTTGGTCCTGAGAAAGGGAAAGGCCATGTGTATAGCTATATAGATATGACAAGTTGTCTTGCTACTCTGAAGAGGATACACTGAACTGCCTCTGCCAAAATTTGCTAACTGATGTGCTAATTAAGGCCATGCATAACAGCTACTACTGTCAGTGCAGCAGTTCAACAGCAAAATAGGAACAGTAAAGCTAGGAAAAAGCTGAATCCAGCCAGCTGCAAACATGGGATAAGGAAATGAGAACTCTGAATTCTACTTTAGTGTAGGCCGTGAGTTAACTGAACATGGACAATTTGTAGCCTCCTTTGGAGAGTTAAATATGCAGCCTGACTCAGACAGTTGGAAAATTGGCAATATATAGTTCCCTTAATGTTATGGAAGGTATCTAGGCAATGTTTAATTTTTATGTGTAGCTGCAAGAGCCTAGGTTGATTAAGACAAATTGCATAACCCCCAACAAAACAGACACATTACCTGTCTAGCCAGAATGTCATCACACATACAGAGTGCTTCTCGAAGTTTCCCTGCACTTGTACTGTGGCAGCACGCCCTCTCTGCAGACTGAAGAGACTCACCAAGTTTCTGCAATTCTGAACGCAGCAATCTGACATTCTACAGAATAAAAAGATTTACTTCAATAACTACTTTTGGCACTGCTCTGCTCAGATAACCCCAGAGCAATTCAGACATGCAGTACTGAGGGAGGATCCCCTCAAAATGAGATACTGCAATCACAGTATTAAAATGTCCCATCTCTGGTAACATGTCAGACCCACTTCCACTTCAACCATTTGTTTAAAAGCCTGGAAACAGGAGTTCCAAACACCATTGAAACTGACAGCCACCTTGCCCCGCAAATGTCCTTTTAGCACAGAAATGAAGTTACCTTCTGTCCATCCTCCAGTTTCCTATCTACATCCACAGTTATCTGTTTAGCAGAGGGAGGTGGCTCCAGTAATTTCTGGTACTTACGCAACTCTAAGAACAGGAAAAAAAGCAGTGAGCAACAGTACGTTCATAAGCTCTCCATTTTCCTGAAGTCAGGACTTCCTTGAGACACGTTGCCATAGGCAAGATGAGAAAAGATTGAGTTTGTGTGGACACACAAACATTCCAGGCTTCTCCCTTTCAGTTACACCAGGGACCAGAATGATGTTCCTGCACTTAAGTCCATTTTAATGTGAAAGTGAAGTGAAACCCCTTTCCATCCAAGCACATGATTCTTATTGTGCAACAACTCAGAACTGTTGTTTTAGGATGTATGTATCCAGCATATCCTCCTACTGAAAAGGATATCTGCAACTTTTTTTAAGGACTACTCAAGAATAGTTCGCAACCAGTGCAGCACCTTACCCGCTGTTGCGGCATTTAACTCTGTCTGACATTGTTCCAGCTTGGCTTTAGTGTCTACCAGTTCCTGTTGCAGAATACTTGAGGCAGCCACCCACTTTGATCGACGTAAGCCTTGCCCAGAGTCCCTTTGCATGGTATTCAGGCTGTCCAGTTTTTGTTTTGCTTCCTGCAGAGATGCTTGGAGCTCTTCAATCCTCTCATCACGCTCCTTGGAAAGCAAGTTTATACAAATATTCAACAACAGATTTTTTTAACACTGCTTTCTGAAACTTTCAATGTCTTTCTTCCCAAAGCCTTTCTCAAGCACACACTTCACACATTGGACATAATTTTCAGTGTCCTTTAAGTGACAACATTGAACCTGTTTTCTGTGTGCCTAAACTACATAAGATGGGTTTTACAACCTCTTAAATGGGTTTTTCTGAAAACAGAAAAAAATCTTCAGAAAGATCTGTAACAGAGGCCATTCAAATGCCATAACAAAAAATAGAGGCCCATACCCATCATCACAACCAAGAGCAAGAAGAGGAAATCACACAGGTGTGTTAAGCTGAAGAGAGACAAGACAGACACTAGCAAAAGGAATAAAAGGGCAGATAATAATGTTGAATAAATAGAGGAGGTAGAATGATTGCACATTCACTTGCAGATTAAAGGCTGAATGTTAGTCTAGTGAACTACATAAAACAGTAGACAAGCAGCAGATTGTGGACCAAGATATCAATATCAAAAGCCTCCATGGAAAGCAGTCTTTCAATTTACGCAAGTCACCTCCTTGGACTCCAGTACCCAAAATCCCCTCCTAATCCACTTCCACATTGCTGTTGTCATTTCATTGCCCTGAACAAACCTGAATCTGTTCCTGGTAGTAGTCAGTCAGTGACTCCTTCAGGTTATTCAGTTTATCCTCATACAGTTCCTCCAGCAACTCCTTCTGCGCATCCACGTGTTGGCTACAAAGAGAACAAAGAACGGTCTGGCAGTTCTTGGTATTGCAGCTCACCCTGAACAAAAGGAGGGAGGTTGGCAGAAGCTGTACCTGCACCATTGCTCCTTCTGCCGCATTTGCTCCAGCATTTCATTGCAGATCTCTTCACGGAGGCGCATTTCTAGTTGCAGCTTCTCCTGCTGCTCTTGCACCAACAGTTCTCGTGCAGCTTCCACAATACGCAACAAGTCCTAGTAGAAAGACACGGATTTCATTGCCCGTGCTGATTTAAGATCCAGAATAAATTGGGTCATCCTACTTTATTATTGCAATTCAAGTCTTTGTTGATCTTGATCTTTCAGCTATTGCAGCTGCATGCTTTAAGTATGCAGGAGGCTTGATCATTTTTTCCTCAATTTAACCAATAACTAACATGTTTGGCATGTTTTCTAATCTATAGATTACTTTTGCAGAATAGGAACAATAGGTCTACAAGCAAGCTCTTACTGCCCTTATTCCACAAAGTGTTTTCAAATTAAGCATGTGCTGCAGATTTAGACCATCATGGATTCCAAATTTCCTGGGTCCCACTGAGGACCCCTTCTGAGGTTGTCTTGGTGTAATGCAGAGTTCCAGTGCCACCTTTCAGGCCAAAAGTTAGTCTTATTTCTTCCCCATTTATCCATAAAGGCTGTAAAGCAATTCACAACCCACCTCCTTCTCATACACTGAAACATCTGCTTCATCCTCACTATCATCTTCTGATTCAACTTCTTCCTTTGCCACTCCCTCTGAACCCTGGCTGGTTCGCCTGCTGTGCTCTTTGATGATAGACTGTATGGATGGAAGTCCCAGCTTGGTGGGAGGCACCTGAACGATCTGAAGGAAGAAAGACCAGCATTAGTAGTCAGCAATGGAAGATGTACAGTCTTTAACTGAGCATTTTTTTGCAGCCTGGTCAGCCCTTACTGTAAACTTAATCCACTGGAGAAGTCTAGGGAAGATTTGCAAGCATTCCCCCTGGTTTATGACGGAAAGGGGCCCATTCCCACAGAATCAGGATGTACTGTGACCATGCCAAGATCCTGGCATGGGCTGCTTACCTGGCTGGCAATGGCTGAGAACTTTGCTACATGCAGAGTTTCATCATATGTAGATGCACATTGGTTAATATTGACAATCATACAAGAGCGTCCACGGCCAGTGAAGAAACCCTGGAACACACGGGTTAGCTTGCTGTCCCGGAAGGGAACCACAGTCTGCTTCAGTCTGTGGGAACAAACAAGAGTGAGCACATAGGAAAAGCAAAACACTTTCCACATCCATGCCCTGCAGTTCTAGGTACTTACTTGGACTGCTGGTTCTGGCGGAGTGCTGCAATACAGCGACCCAGTGTGTGGAGGGATGTATTGATGTTGTTGGCTTCCTTCATTCTGTCCCCACTTTTCTGGTCTTTGCAGCGCTCTGAGCCTGCCAGGTCACACAGGGATAACCTGAAGAAAACAGGCATATTCACGTGACCTAGGTTTGTTCTGTACTGCCCAGATTTACAACTCGGACATCCTGCAATCACCTGCCCTGCTGTCCTTTCCAACTTCACTGTAGGACACAAAACTCTCTTGATGTGTTTTGGATATTGCCAGACAGAAAGGCCTACCCTAAGTGCAGGGATACACAAGACAATACCAACAGGGAGTCCACAGTGTCAGGTTCAAAGATTCTTTGCCAGTCCTCAAGAAGCCACTTCCCAGGCACTGAGACCACTTATTTTGAGGTAATTACATCCCAGGAGCAGACAGCAGCAGCACTCAAGTCAGCCATGCTGCAAGGACAAGTTTAGTCACATTTACGTTCATTCAGAAAGCCTGACAACTGTCTCAAGTTGTTCTTGGCCATGCTACTCAAAATCCTCTGCCAGTTCCAAGGTGTAAGAGCAGGAACATTAACTCCTTCCAAATATTTTTAGCAAGACTTTCCTGAAGGTATTTCCCATACCCCAGATCCACAAAAGACCTCCAAATCTTACAGAGCATGAAACTTACTCGCTGATTTTTGGAACAACTTCACCACCACCTCTCCGCAAGTGCAGAATCCGAATGGAGAAGACACTATGACTGTAAAGAAGCACACACATTTTAAAAAGGAAATGCAACTTTTAAAAGCTCCTCAGCATTTTATTTCTGCCTGAACAATCCCTTCCAGACCTGCGACTGGAGTTCTGGTTCATGTGGGTGCTAGCAAAACTTTGGTTTTTCCGACCCAGTGTGAGGAGCTTCCAGGCCTCGTCAGCATCCCGGACATTGATCCAGTTGAGATCTAGAAAACCAGGCGCACATTGGACAAGGCAGTTAAGAGTGGCAGGAAATTTATCTGTCTTCATCCTGATTTCACTACTACATTTCCTGGACATCAACAAAATTAACATCTCTGTAATGTGGACAGCGGAAACTTCTAAGAGGTCCCAAAGGGCATCATGCTCCCCAGCACATCATTGCTAAGCCACCAACCCAACTCAGTCCTTGGGTCTCCCTAGCAGGCTGCTAAAAATACCTACCTTTCACATAGGGATTGCCAGTCTGGTCTTCACAGAGACGCAGTGTCTGTCTCTTGCGGTTCTGGCCAGGTAAAACTGGTTCTAACAAATCATAGATCAACTCATTGTAAATCTCAAAGAAGGAGACCCAGATGGAGAACTGCACATCTCCCATGTGGGAGAGAGAAACACTATATGAATCATTCCAGTGAGGACCCAGTTCTGAGAAGACAAAAAAAAAAGGAAAAAAGTCATTAATGGAGCTTTTTCCAGGTCAGAACAGTTTAGCTATAGAATGAGATATCTGCAGCAGGAACACCACTGCAGACTCAAATTATTCTGTATACCTTCTCCCACTTAGACATACTCTAATACCCGACCCTATGAGAGAGCTTGAAGTTATCTTTAACCAAGTCCTCCCTTTTAATAACTTCTTATACACAACTCCAGAAGTATAGGACAATTCAAGCATGAACTCTGCCCAGTATGAGTCAAGTTTTAGTCCTTGTTACCTCAATCACTCTATGCTTCTGGATACCTAATCAGCTGGTAACTCTTAGGTGTACAAGTCTGGACACAAGAGCCCAGTGCAATGTCAGTTCAGCAATCTGCTTTGCAGCCATCCCCATCATAGAGCATTAATCTGCTGCATAACCATGGATTGAGTAGGCTAAGTAACTTCGTTTTGCAAGGCTTGAGTTACTATGCAATAGTGAGCTTTTTGTATGTTGATAAGACACACATACAACATTCTTCTGCCCTGACATCCTTATCTTTCAAAGACAAACTCTGTGATATGACAGCACCTCTACTCCATTACCCTTTCTGAGCCCATCCACCAACAAGAAGCAAGTAGTACTCAGTAGGCTTCCAAACATACCTTCTGTCTGGCTGACGTCTGAATTGCTGGTGAGCTGGCTAGATGAAGAGAGGCCAGCAACTCCACTGTCAAAACTACCACCAGCAGTAGCCTGGAGCTGGGATTCCATACTGTGACTATTCTTTAGTGGTGTTAACAGCTCCTCCTGAAAAGAAACATCATGAGCACATATATAGAGTCTGACACCATCCTTTCCCCATTATTCTCAAACCTCCAAGAAGCTGTACACTTACCTCCCATGAGCCACCTCGCAGCAGGGTCTGCTTCTTGGTCTCTTCCTGTCGCACCTGCCTGCTGTCCAGCCAGATCACCTCACTGGAAAGGCAAGGTTTGAGATCCATGGATTGGTACAACTGCTTCCCTATGCTGTTGAAGATGACAGCTAAGGAGCGAGGGAGAATCCCCCCATCTTTGTTGCTGCCTGAAAGCAAGAACAGCAGCAAGTTGAGGATTCACAGGTAGAAACAGACAACTCCTTCAACAGGTTACTAACACCTAGTGCTTTTCTTACCCTGAATAGTGTGAGTCTTTCCTGAATTGGTGATGCCGTAGGTGTAAACTAGCCATTTGTGCCCATTCAGTACATCCTTTACTACCTGCTTCATTGTCTCATCGAAGAACAATTTTTGCCCCACATCTGGTCCAAAGATCTGCAAATCAGATATGAAAAATGTCCTCATTTGAATCTTCCCAGTCTTCTCACTGCTGGCAATTACATAAGTGTTACTAAGTTCCCTCCTGTGTTCCCTCTACTAGCTCAATGTCACAAGCACCAATGATAATTCCAATCCAGACTCCTTATAGAAGCCACTAATTTGCTTAATCCATTAGCATCTGATATTACAGCCTCTAGTGTCTTAAAAGCCTCATGAACAAATTAGTGTTTAGCAAAATTATCAGGATCAGCTTAAGGCCAAACTAAGGAAGCAGATTGTTAAGCTTGAAAAACTTCCAGATGGTTCGTTGCTCCCAGTTACCTACCCGGGTAAAAGAAAACCTGTGGGCTGCTTGCCCCACTCCACGCTCTGTGCTCCTCATGGTGAAGGAGTCCTTCGGGGCTTTTAAAAGAAGGGTCTCAGAATTCTCAATGCAGACACAGCCCTAAAGAAGCATAAAACTCCATCATCATGATGGTTAATAAGAAGCCATAACGGACTTAAGATAATAGCAGCATCTCCCAGCAGTACACAATCAGCTCAGAGACTGCTTCATTCAGTGCCTCACCTGATCTTCCCCTTTTTCTAATTCTGTGGGTTTCAGAGGTCGAACTCTCAGATACACCTTTAATTTTCCATTAGTATCTTCAGCTACAGCCTGAAAACATCATCACAGGTTAAACACAGAAGCCATCCGTAAGCACACTTCTGGGAATCACAGCATAGAACACTGTGGGCATTTCTTTTGCTTAAATAGTGAATCACACCAACAACCTGAAGACCTGACACCAAAACCAGTCCCCATATTAAGCACCACACCCAGGCATTGTTTTAAGAGGCACAGACTGACTGTGCCCTTCAAGTACACTTCTTGTAACAGGAATTGCTCCCTGCAATGCAACAGTTTTTTCCTGGCTCTTCTGAAATTTCTTGGCCCTCCAACACCACAGTTTTGTATAGAGACAAAAGCAGCTCAAGTCAAAACACTACCCTGCTTGTGACAGATGATCTTCAGCCTCACCTGCTGGGAGCCTTCCAGATTTGGAGAGATGGCAGAGAACTCGGAGAGCAGGTCCTTGCGCACATCGGCCCCAAACCCTGTTGCTGTGGATTCAAGAACCGGGGAGGCCACAGCATCATCATCAGAGAAAATCCCCGGGGAGGCAAGTGCTTGTGCCATGACGGCTCACACAGCTGCTGGAAAAAAAGGGCCACGGTAAGGACAAGGTGATGCTACAGCAGTCTCCTGGGTGTCCAAGCTGTGCTCCCTGCACGTACGCCCCGTTACAGGGAATTCGTCACCACTGCTCCATCGATCTATTCCCCACAGGCGCAAACCGACCAACAAGCCCTGCCTGGGCAGAGCAGCACACAAGCCATAGCGCTGCAGGGGCACACACCCCACAGAACACCCCAGACACGCTCTGCACACCCACGACACAGCAGCCCAGGCACACCCGACTCTCCAGCACTGCCGATTCCCCCTGAGCATCTTCCACCAGAGAGCATCCCAGAGCCCTCGCACACAGGCACCGTATTGAAACATCCCCCCGCGCGCCCATACACACAAAGGCCCCCCATATTAAAGACCCGCTGCACCTTCCACCTAGTGCCCGACAGACACAACACACACCCCCGTTCTCTCACCACAGCTGAGACCCCCGTCTCCACTCTGGCCCCCACACTCACCAGTACCCCGCGCGGCGCCTGCTGTTGGGGTTTCAAACCTCGCCGCTCGCCACCTCAGCCAATAGGGGCTCGCACTCGCTCAGCAGCCAATCAGTGGCGGCCGTTGAGTGGGCAGGAGCGGGGCCTGAGAGGGCTCGGGGATAGCTCAGGGTGCGCGCGCGCGCCTCCCTGCGGGCTTTGCGGGTAGCTCCGCCCTCCTTCCCTCGGGGCGGTCTGAGAAGATGGCGGCTGGTCCGGGCAGTGAGTGTGGGAACGGACGGCAGAGTCGGTGGAGAGGGAGTGGGGTGGTCAGCCTGTGGCAGCGGCGCTAAATCAAGAAGGGAATAGGGTAGCGGTTGGAGAAAGAGGATAATTGAGCGGGTTCGAAGGGGAGGGGTCGGGGCCAACAATGGCGCCTGCGGGAGACAACGGGCCCGAGAAGGGGTGGGGCCCTGCTTGCGGAGAGTAATGGGAGCGGGGGGGGGGAA
>VZRI01002788.1:192049-239030 GCA_013397515.1 Upupa epops
GTCTGCGTGCGTGATTGGGCTCTGGGGCACAGCACGGGCTGGGTGCTGGACCGGTGTGCTGAGCCACAATTACTCGTGTTCTGTCTTGTGCGTCTTTTCTGTTCAAAACAAAGTTGGATTGTTAATGGTGGAAGTATTAGGTTGGCACCTCAAAAATCTTTTTGCGTTTTTTTCTAACTGTTGTGTGAGAACACAGCATCTGCTAATCACAGATTTGATTAGGTGGGAAAATGTCTTTAAGATCTTTGAATACAACCTGACTCTGCCAAGTCGCTATTAAACCATATTGCTAATCAGAGCAAAGAGTAATCTTATTCCAACATAAGATGGAAGAGGTGAGTTGTGATCAAGAAGAATGTTAGATAATAGATTTTTGTGTGTTCCTTATGCACTTGCAGTAATCTTTTGCTGTCTTTCTCCCTTTACATTTCCACAAAAACTTTAGTAATGTCATCAGAAGCTAGAAACGTACTTTACAAAGGGAGGGAGGAAGCTGTTGTTTGTTTGGGAATAGGCAAATATTTTTGTGTCCAAGGGTTGTACTTCAGTAATTTCCAAATAAAACAACCTCTTGGGAAGTTCATTGGGTTTGTGTGCAGTATTCAGCGGTGAACATCAAGGCACATCAACATCTTTTCTCTGCATGTTGCATGTTGGTTGGGGAAGAAAGTCAGTTGATGCTGACTTGGTGTTTTTCTCCTGTAGGGTTTCAGTCAGCAGAGCTATCAAACCTTTTGCAGAGCCAGGGCGCCCACCTGACTGGTTTTCCCAAAAGGTAAGATACTGATATTTGAGTGTTGCTCTTTGTCTGGTATGAAGAGAGGAGACGTTGGGTTTTTTATGCATCTTACTGTTTCTGCTAAAGCAGTGAAGTTGGTCTTGATAAAACATTGTTTTGTATTCTCCATTAAAATAGTTTTGTTTCATATTCACAGAGGGGAAGCAATGCAGCTGCATTTTTCCTTATCCTGCTGTCTTGCTTTGCTTTCTAAATTGTTAGGTGGGAGCATCTGTTCTTCAGCTTTATTTTGGAGATCAGCCTGTGCAGTGCTAGAGTAAAAAGTAGATAAGCTTCCTTGCCTTGCACTGCTCTAAATTATAGCCATGGGGGAAGCTCTAGAGAAGCATGTCAGATATGTTCATGGAGAATTACACCTCTGAAGAAGGTCCTTGTAGGCTTTGTTGATAGGCTTTTGCTGAAGCTGCCTTTTGAGTGTCCTCTGACTTTCTTTCTTCTCAGCACTGTGCATCTCAGTATTCAGAGCTCTTGGAGACTACAGAGACCCCTAAGTGAGTACAAAGTCTAATGCACTCACAGTCAGCAGCAATTTGGGATGGACTTGTTGGTTCTTACAGCAGAGTTCGGTTAGTGCCCTTCCAAAAGGTGCATATGGGAATGAAGAAAGTCAGTTGTGATAGCTGACATGAGTGAACAGTGGGATCAGAGTATGGTAGATGGAGGAGATTGGGAAGCCCAAGGTATTTATCAGAACATTCTTCCCATTATCTTCTTTTCTTCTCTCCTTTTTCATAAAACAGAAGTATTTCAGTATTATGTGATTGTAGAACTGGTCACTTCTACTTGTTAGTGTCATTACAATACATGGCAGTTTAATATGGGCTCTGCCAACAGCTCCATTTGTAGGAGTCACAGTGTGCATTTGGGAACTTAATGCTGTAAAAAGGAATATGTATTTGGCTGGCATAAACCACTACATACTAGCCTTTTTGATCACAAGCTTTAAGTGTAAAACTAGCAGTCAGAATAGGGGTAGAAGAGACAGCAGGAGTGAGAAAGGGGAAACATTCTGCATTTGTCTCTATTTTGCAATGGTTTCTTACAGTTGTCAGTGTCACTACATATTTGTGATCTCAGATGTTTCTCACTCCTAACTCCAGGCATTTTGTTTTGAGACTTCACGTCAAATTCATTTAAAGGCAGGATGTTCGGAAGTAATATTTGTTTGTAATAGTAGTGAATGATCTTCAGCAATAGTATAAAGACAAAAAAATTAGTTGAGTTATTGAGGAAAACAAAAGTTGTTTCATCATAGGTGTAAGAATCTTCTCTGAAATTGAATGATTGATTCTTTTCAGGTTGAGAATTTGCAGTGGGCTCTCATCTTTATTATATTTTTGAAGTCTTTATTGCTGGATGCATTTAAGAGTCAGATAAACTGTACAGAAGAGGTTGTTGGTCGTGGTGCTGTCAAATGTAAATTAAGAGGAACTAGGAGTTGATTTATTTTTTTTGTGCATGTTTGTCAGGATTGTAGCAGCTATTTCTGAATGGAGAATTGTGAGGTTTTCGTGTTTTATGTCTGAACTGGTTTGGTTTTTTGTTCATTCTGTAGGAGAAAACGTGGTGAGAAGGGAGAAGTTGTGGAAACTGTGGAAGATGTTATTGTGCGGAAACTGACTGCAGAACGAGTAGAGGAGTTGAAGAAAATTATTAAAGAAACACAGGAAAAATACAGGTGTGTGGCAGAGGCATTAAGCTGTTGTGCACCCAAGAGTCCTGTCTTGAAAAAGTGGACAGACTGGACTGGTGCTTGGGGTGAAAATGCTGCTTAGAGCTTATTGTTTGTAGACAAGAAGATTTTCTGATTACAGGCAACTCAAGAAGGATGCAGAGCTGATTCAGGCTGGACACATGGATAACAGGCTGGAGGAGCTGTGCAATGAGATTATGATGTGGGTTATTTAATTATTTACATGTTACGCTTTTTTCTGAGATTGTAGTTGTGTGGCACTGTGTTTGTCAGACCCATCTTGCTCTGCACTCTTCCACTTAAGTCAGAGTAGTGGGATCTCTGAGGGTGGATGTAGTTTAGATTAGGAGACATCAGCTTGTGTAGTAAAACTTGTGGAAATCTCTCAATGAAGAGCTTGGTGATAGCTTCTAACATCACACTTGTCTCTTCTACTTCCATGATTGGCTGGAATGAAATTTCCTGCCAAGTGTGTTATTATCTGGCTGGCTTTGTTTTCCTCATCAGAAGAACAGAGCCTGAGTCCATAAGAGACAGAATGTTGTTGTCTGGTGATAATGGAGGGAGGGTCAGTAAGCTGCAGGAAGAACTAGGGGGAAGTGGAACACTGTGTGACAAAAGGTTTTGGTTCTGTACACAGAAAGAAAAAAATGGAGGAGGAGGAGGCAGAAGTCAAGAGGAAGGCTACAGATGCTGCTTATCAGGGTAAGCTGGTGATGAGTTTCCTCACTGCTCCTCAGAGAGAGAAGCATATGTTTGTAAGTACATGAGGAAGATATTTAAATCTCATTAAGACGTGTTGAAGAGGAATTCTGTGAGCTTAGGATCTGAAAAGAAGTACACGTTGTCTTCTCAGCTCTGTGTTTGTAACAGGGCAAGAAGCAGACCTCCTGAGAAGGAAAAATTTCTGTAGAAAAGGTATCCCTAAGACAAAGCAGAATTATCTCCCCATTAGGCTCTCAGGAATTTTACCCCTTAATTTTTCCCTTTAGTTTTATTATTGTCTGAAGATAAAAGAGAGATTTGTTCTGAATGTTTAATTAATTGAGTTTCAACAAGTCTAAGTGTCAGGTTCTGCATTTTGTTTATAACAACCCCAGGCAGAGCTATAGGCTGGGATTGGAGTTCTTGGAGAGTACTCGGGTAGAAAGAGACTTGGGAGTACTAGTGGACAGCAGACTTAGCGTGAGTCAGCAGTGTGCCCAGGCGGCCAAGAGGGCTAATGGCATCCTGGCCTGCATCAAGAATGGTGTGGCCAGCAGGGCGAGGAACATTATTCTCCCCCTGTATTCGGCACTGGTTAGAGCACACCTGGAGTATTGTGTTCAGTTCTGGGCCTCTCAGTTTAAGAAGGATGTTGAGGTGCTGGAACGAGTCCAGAGAAGAGCAACTAGAATGGTAAAGGGGCTGGAAGGTAAGCCCCACGAGGAGAGGCTGGTGGAGCTGGGTCTGTTTAGCCTGGAAAAGAGGAGACTGAGGGGTGACCTTATCACTGTCTATAACTATCTAAAAGGTGGTTGTAGTGAGGCAGGGGTCAATCTTTTCTCCCTGGACACCGGAGACAGGACAAGGGGTCATAGTCTTAAGCTCCATCGGGGGAGGTTTAAACTTGACATTAGGAAAAGGTTTTTTTACTGAAAGAGTGATCGGATTTTGGAACGTGCTGTCCATGGAGGTGGTTGAGTCACAGTCTCTGGAGGTGTTGAAGGTTAGTCTGGATGAAGTGCTGAGTGATATGATCTAGATGTTAAATGTTAGATTTACTTGGTTGGTTTTAGGTTGGACTGGATGATCTTTAAGGTCTTTTCCAGCCTCATCATTACTGTAATACTGTGTAATTTATAATTCTTGGAGCAATTCAGTTAACCAACCCACCAGTGGTGAGAGGTGGTGAATACCCAACTGCTAGGGAATCTGAAATTAAAGTGTGTTACCCAGTGCTATTATTTACCCAATGCTAGTATTTGTGAACTGAACCTGGCGTGCTGCAAGAAATTTGTACATCACATTATTTTCTTAGCGTTTTTTAGGATAAAGTCAGAGGTAACTCTTCAGGGACTACCCAACATGGAGTTACAGAATCTCACTACTTTTTTTTTTCCTGTTCTCTTCCAGCTCGCCAGGCCATTAAGAACCCTCCACGAAGATTAACAGGTGTGATGGTCCGCTCACCTGCAGGGTCAACCTCCCCAGGGGGAGAATACACTCTGGGAGATCTGTCTCAGTCTGCTGTGGATGAGGCCAGTCAGGGGGTAAGGATCCTTCCTGTGGTAAGAGGAAAGACCAGCCTAGGTCATGGGGCTTTGTGTCCATCATAGAATGGGAGAAGCCCATGCCTTGTTTTGCAGACTTTTAGCTGTGGTAGTGCTGTAGTTTGGTGCATGTATAGTGCTGCTGGAGATGCGTCATCTTGTCTGTGATGATCAGGTGTCTGGATCTAAGGCTGTGTAGGGGCATTAGTGGGTTGGCCAGGCAGTCTGTGTGCGCGCCTGGGAAGTGGCTCTGCAGGGCTGGGAAAGGGTGAGAGCCTGCACCTGTGCAGATGTAGTGAGTGGTTGGAGTAGGCAACCATGGTGTGCTGGGTCATTGCTCTTGGGGGAAGGAGTAAGTGGGGCTGGTCTGTGTGGTGGAGTGTGACTTTGAACGGTGTGGTTTTTCTCTTTCTCAGGTCACTCCAGGGACATTGCCCAGCACCCCAGTTGCCTCCTTCATTGGAATCCCTGACACCCCTCCAGGCTCTGCTCCCCTGGATGCCCCCATGACCCCAGCCACTGATGATTCACCCCAGAAAAAGATGCTAGGACAAAAATCAACTCCGCCTCCTTCTCCACTGCTCTCAGAGCTGCTGAAGAAGGGCAGTCTTCTACCCACAAGCCCCAGGCTGGTATGGAACTCTCTGCTCATATTTGCAAGCACACAGTTTGCTCCAAACTCTCCCACTAAAAAGGGGGGAGCTGCAAAAGCTTTTAAAAATTATACTGTATTTGTGAAAGTCCCGAGAAAAGTGATCTGAGAAATAGCAATTACCATAAAGGAGGGACTGTTTGCTGGACTGGGTGTAGGACTGTCTATCTCCCCTTTGTTGGAAGGAGCTGGAGTTCCAGGCTTTCCTAGAGGAAATCGCTCGTCTTGGGGAGGGAGCATGGTAGTTGGCATCATCCCTATCAGCCTCCATAGAGGCCTTGATAATTTCTGCTTTGGGCTCATAGCTCTTCTTCACACCTTGTCAGGAAGTTGAGTTTCAGTATTTGTAATGGGCCTTAGCACAGTAGGTAGTCCAATAATTTGGTTCATGAACAACCTTGAAGCACTTTGGTTTTCTCCTAATGGTAGGCATTTATTAAAATGAATTGGATGATAACCCACTTCTGGTGTTGGTGACTCAGAGTCTTCAGAGTGCAGCTGTCATTGCTGACTGTTCAGAGCCCAGTCTGAAAGTAGCGGCCATCAGCCTGCCTGTGGCTCAGATTCCCTGTATTAGCATTTGTGTGATGGAATAGGTACATTGCTGTTGATTTACTGAGTGTTCTTTTATTAATAGTCAGATTTGGCATCTTCTGTATTGGTAACTTGAGTAAATGTTCCATGGGTTCCATATTTGCAGGGTGCTGATTAAAGTAGGGCACAATAAGGAAAGGCAGTGGCTGTGGAACTCTGTTTTCTTTGTATTGACAGGACTGGTTTACTTCTGCTTCAAGGTTCATCGTAGCTTTACTGTGTGACCTTGTTAGAGTCACTTTCCATCATGGTGCTTCAGTTTCCTTCAAGTCAAAATAAGAGATCATTCCATGCCATCTCAGGTGGTTGAGAGACTAGTATCTGTAAAAGATTGTGTGACCCTTAAACAGGGTAACTAATGTGTTTGGCCTAACGTCAAAGGAAGGTGGCAGTGCAGCTGTATTGTAGCTGAGGAGCAGCAGCTACTTTCAGAATGTAATGTTGTGCATTTGCATAAGGGGCCTTAGGCAGGGACTAGACTGAGCAAAAAGTTCAGAAGAAATGCTGAGACAGCATATTCATAGATGAGCGTATCAGTCAGCGTATCAGTTTGTGTGATGCTACCTCCAGGAACTTCAGTTGTGTCCTTCTTTGGCAGGTTGGTGAAAATGAAATGACAGTGGCTTCTGGTCACATGAACAGCTCAGGAGTGCTGCTGGAGGTAGGAAGTGTCCTTCCAGTGCTGCACAGTGGGGAAATGCAGTCGGCACCTGGTGCTATCCCTGCATCTCCCGCTGCTTCAGGTAACTCAGGACTCTCCCTGTACAGTTCTCCCTTCAGATGTACCTTCATGAATTCTATGTTGTATGAATTCTCTTTGGAGAAAGGTGAAGGACATCTAGCCTGGCTGGTTTTGGGGCTTGTTTATGACTTGTATTCATATTTCTGTACCCCGTATCACTCACCCCTATTTATTTTTTTGGAAGACCCTAATCCTTACCAAAAAAAAAGTTATTTGATCTAAAGTGACTTGAACTATTAGACTTGATGGAACCCTGCCTGTGCAGTCAGGTTTTCTGGTTTTGACACTGGCTAATACCATCAATTTCAGTGTAGAAAGGATGAGTTGGTAGGGAGCTGGGGAAAAAAATGGTCGAGTATCTGGTTCGTGATGAGTCAAAAGTTCATCTCCCTCTGAATCTAGAGAAATCATTTGTCTGAGCTCTGCTGTATCTCAGAGGTCTGTGAGAATTAGATTAAAGTAGACTGTGAGTGCTCCAAAGTGAGAGAGACAGTGCAGGAGTGTTTGCACTGGGTCTTTTCAGAAGAACTTGTCTAAGATGAAGCTTCTTCTCAGCTCATGATAACCAGTGGTTTATTCACAATGTCTGCAACTGAGGATTTATGCCATTCATTCATACATAATTCTGTATAAATAATCTCAATGTCTGTTCTTTAAAACTTCTTTATTTGGTCCAGATAGTAAATTCAGTCTGGAAGTTACAGCTAAGATGAGTGGCAGCTTTTGATATAAGAGGAATTCTCCAGGAAAGACCTGCAAAGAGATCCCCTCTGCTCTATTCCCGCTCCTGTGGTGACTGTCTTGGCTTACCTTGTGTGGCTCTCAGCACTGTTTTTCAGATTTCCCGTGGTTGTATCGGGATGAGCCTTTGGAAGGGCATCTCTGCATGTGTGGCTTAGTCTGACCAACCCTTATATTGAGCACAGTGTCCTGGAGTCTGAATGATTCTGTCTCAGACTGGGCACACACAGGAGTCATGCATTTTGTTGTGTGGGTTCTCTGTATAGCTTTTTGGGACTGTTTATTATAGGTACCTCTCACTGTCTTTTCCCAGAAGAAGCCACCAGACAGTGAAGAATCCAGTGCTAACTTAGTGACTTCAGTGGTAGCTGCTTCTTGCTCATGTGCTTTTCCCTTCTACTCTCTGTTAGGTGCTCCTACGCTTTCCCGGCTTTTAGAAGCTGGTCCTGCACAGTTCACCTCACCTCTTGCTTCCTTCTCCGCTGTTGCCAGCGAACCTCCAGCTAAGCTCCTGCCACCTCCCGTAGAGCCTGTGTCCCAGGCAACCATTGTCATGATGCCTACACTGTCAGCACCATCCATTGTGCCACCAGCTGCAGCTCCAGAAAGCATAGCCACAGGTGCGTTCCTGAACTACGCACTTATAGGTTGTGCTCTGCTGGAAAGCAGAACCTCCCTTGGGATCAGTACCCAGCTCTCAGCTGACCTTTTTCTCCTCAGACTCACCGTCCTTGCTGAGAGGACAGTTATGTCTGGGTTCTGCATTAAACAGATGGTTTTAAACAGGATTTGCTGGGTGGGGGTGTTAATGGTATGTTGCTGGATTGTGGTTCAAGGGCTGGAATCTCGCTTTGTCTTTGCTGTGGGAAAGCAAACCCGTACTTATTTTTCTAAGCATGCTGTTGTGGGTGGGCCTGGGATGCATATAGTTGGTGCTTGATCTTATCCACTGCAGTATTTGTTTACAGGGATTTGATGTCCCCAGACTGCTCTCTGATTGTCACTCTTGTCCTTGTTCAGTGAGCCAGCCAGAGGCCTGTGTTTCCATGGAGGCAGTGGCTGATTCCCACACCGTGACAGTGTCCATGGATAGCAGTGAAATATCCATGATCATTGATTCCATCAAGAAAGAGTGCCTGGGTTCTGGAGCTGGCAGTGCTGCAGGGGCTTCCAAAGATCACTGTATGGATGGGAAGGAAGATCTGGATTTGGCTGAGAAAATGGATATTGCAGTGTCCTATACAGGGGAAGAGCTGGACTTCGATACTGTTGGAAATATTATAGCCATCATTGAGGACAAGGTAAACGGGCAAAGCAGAGTGACAGTGCCTTTTGGTCCACATCCGGTTAGGTTAATCTCAAGTGATTATTGTTCACCAATGTAGTGACTTTAAACAAGCAAAAAGTAACTATTCCAAAAATGCACATTCTCACCATCAATCCAGACTAATACAAAATGACCCTATGACACCACTGCTGCTACCTGGTGCCTATCTTCAGAGTTATAGAAAAATGTTCCTCAAATTGTGTAGAGTTTGGATCATGTCTCTGGAAGACAGGTGTCCACTGCTTGTAGCATACTTTTCCAGGAGTGCTGTATTTCTGTTGCGAATGCTCCACAGGAAACTCCACTGGGAGTGATAGGAGTCTGGCTGTGAAAAGCAACTCTGTAAACCCAGTACATCAGTTTTTTCGCAATTGTTTTATTATCAAATAACATGAACTGGGTTTTTCACCCCCTCTGACCTTGGCCTGCACTGCTCTGTGGTTTTTTTTGGCAATAAAGGTAGATGACCATCCTGAAGTCCTGGACGCAGCAGTTGTTGAAGCTGCCCTGTCTTCTTTCTGCGAAGATACTGATGACCCTCAGACTCTGCCTGGCCCCTGGGAGCATTCCATTCATCAGGAGCATGAGAAACAGGCCCAGATACCCCAAATGTCTGTGACTGTGAAGCAGGAGAGACTGGAGTGTGAGGAGCCAGAGCCAAAGGGAATTCGAGACCTAATGGGCATTGGTGAGCTGGGATCAGAAATAAAGATAGAACCTGCTGAGCAGGAGCAGAATCAGCTGGGCCCGGAGGAAACAGTATCAGCAACTGCAAGAGTGACAGAAACACTGGAGCTTAAAAGTGAAGAGATAGAAGAGGATCAGCGAGTAGCTATAGCAGCAGGAGAGACTTCTGAAATCAAGATAGAGATGATCAAGGGAGAAGACACAGTGCACAATACAGTGAAGACAGAGGTATGTGAGCAAAAAGTTTGTCTGGAACTGGTGTGGGGAAAGAAGAAAGCAGTTGTGGCAGGTAGGAGAGAGGTTTAGAGGAAGGATGACTGCTGGGTTGAAGGTGACTCTTCAATGAATGTGACTGTTTTCATGGGAGTCAATGCTGATCCATTTGATCTGCAGAGAAGCTCTGCTTTAGGCAGTACCTTTGTGTAACTCTCCTCACCCATGTGCAGAATTGCTGTTGGGAAGGTCCTCAGTGAACTTCCTTGCCTTGAATTAGGTTAGGCTGAGTGAGATGTGCCCACACCTTCACTGAAGTAAGCTGACACAAACATCCAGATTTGTGCATTTCTTTTCCCTCCAGACCCCACCTGATGATGACTCATCCCCTTCACAAGTCCCAAATGTGAGTGAAGACTCCTCACAGGCTGATGTTCAGCACAAATTTGAGCTGTCAGGTAACTTAATTCAGCTAGGAAAACTTTTACATGCAACATTATTAGTTGGATAGTTGTCAGTGATCTGGTCCAGGTTCTTTTGGGGAGGAGGGAGAAGAAATATGTGTAGAAACAGTGGTAATTACTGCAGGACAGTAGGTGTTGGTGCAGGAGCTTTTGTAGAGATGGTGGGTTTGGAGAATCAACCTTTCTGCTTTTCTTTCTTTAACAGAGTCAATGAAAGAGGAGGCCCAAGTCCTATTCAGGAGTCAGATTAAGGTAATTCCCAATTGGTTACAGTCATCTTGAGTTTATTAGTAACATCACACTTCTGCTTCCTGGCTCCCATCTGCTGGAAAGCAAAGCTTGTGTTCAGATTCCTTCACTGAGAAGGGGGACACTCTGCAGCTGGAACTGAAGGAGAGGTTGCTTCAGGAGCTGAACATCTGTATGTGTATGTGTGTCCTTCTGTGTCTGCAGGGGAAGGCAGGACAGGATAGAGTGATGGGTTTTGTGAGTGTCTGTACTAGAAAATCTTTCTGTACTGAACCATGGGTGCTTTGGAGGTGCTGAGTTGCTGCTGTAGCTGGCTGTGCAGACTCATGAACACTGTGTTTCAGGATGGGCAGGGTGAAGAGGATGATGAAGATGGTGCCAGTGAGGCTGCCAGTTTAGAGGAACCCAAAGAAGAAGATCAGGGTGAGGGATATCTATCGGAGATTGATAACGAACCCCCAGTGAGCGAGAGCGATGATGGCTTCAGTGTTCATAATGCACCTTTACAGTCTCACGCACTGGCAGACTCCATCCCCAGCAGCCCAGCCTCCTCACAGTTGTGAGTATCAATGAAGCTCAGGCATGCAGGTGCAAATCCCACACTGTTTTGTGGAGGGAGCGTAGGATTCTCAGTTATGTTTTGCCGACTGAGTGGGTCCAAAGGGGGAAGCTGATGATTTGTTTGATTCTCCTTCCTTACAACTGCAAGTGTGCAGACAGCAAAGGTCCCTTTTTTTCTTCCTGTGTTAGGCATAGATCAACATGGGCATATCAAAGGCAAAATAAGCCATAAGGTTTCAGGCAGTATGCAAACTCATGAAGAAAGTCCTATTCTTTTCTTCCCAGCTCAGTATGCAGTGAAGACCAGGAAGCAATACAGGCCCAGAAGATATGGAAGAAAGCAATCATGCTAGTTTGGAGAGCAGCAGCTAATCACAGGTGAGTTTGATGTCTTGAGAAATGTCAGAAATAAGTAAATAATCATAGACTAGTCTCCACTCTCCTCTCCTAGAGGCTTACCTGCCTTGATGTCAGGGAGATGATGAATCATACTGTTAATGGTAGCTGGCACATGAAAGATTTACCAACAAGGATGGGGCACTAAGGAGGCTCTCTCTCTACAGATATGCCAATGTTTTCCTACAGCCTGTAACAGATGACATAGCACCAGGCTACCACAGTATTGTGCAGAGGTGAGTCTTCAGAGTCATTAGAATTCTGTGTATTTGCATATTTATGTTGGAATTTCTGGCAGGAATTATGCTGGTTTTGACTGCCATGCAGACTGCAAGAGTTGAAAAATTAGTTTTTTCTGGCATTATTTAGTCAGAAACACATTTCCTCAAGAAAAGGTTCATCTTCGGTAACAGATGCATTTACACAGCCCTGTCTTTGAATGAAGTAGGCTGATGTACACAGAATATTTATCAGTAAGGTAGTATGCAGCTGATCTGCTTCTCCAGGTTTCTGTTCAAGGGTAGCATGTAATCTTTGGAATTCTAAAGACCTCTCTTTTTTAATGAACGTTTTTTACAGTCCCAGATAGTCAACTTTTCTAGAGAAATTACCAGAATCTCCTGCTATCTCCCAAAAATCTCTCCTAAACAGGTCCATGACCGCAGCAATGGCACTTTAGTGTCCACGTCAGTGATTCCTGGAGAAGGCAAATGCTTTTCTTGAGGTGTCTGTCAAATCATTGTTACTGGTCATAGTAACTGCTAGACAGCTTGTATCGCCTGACCCTTGAGACCTTGGTACTGGGGTACTGTGTGGGGAAGGACCTGTTTGGCTGAGCTAACTCAATTGGTTCACCTACATGTTACAGGTGACATAGTGAAAGAGTTAAATATTTGTTACTGTTCTGGCATGTAATGTGTTTCTTTCATAGGCCAATGGATTTATCTACCATCAAAAAGAACATTGAGAATGGGCTGATACGAACCACAGCTGAGTTCCAGCGTGATATTATGCTGATGTTTCAAAATGCAGTTATGTACAACAGCTCTGACCATGATGTATACCACATGGCTGTGGAGATGCAGCGAGATGTCCTTGAGCAGATCCAGGTAAAGTACTGAGCTGAGGGCAGTGCAGGACAGAGCATCTGCCTTAGTCCATAGGAATGGGAAAGACTTCTGGAAGTAAGACAACAGTTTCACTCACTGTCTGTATATGAAGTAGCACATCTTTCCCTGCATCTCTCTTGTGCTAGTTCAGCTGTTTGTGGAGAATTAGATTGTGGCTAAGTTAAAACAAAGACAGAAAAATGTCCTCTAGGTTCAGCCCAGAACAATTTCAAACCTAATTTTCTTCAGGGAAATGCTTAGGCCAGCAAAAACTAGGGTGTGGTTCAGGAACAGTAACAAATAGCAAGAATGGTGAACCACAGGGGACATGATTGCTTCGTTTGGTGGCTGTGCTGGTTTATGCTGGTATTGTAGGCATGAAACCATCCCATGAATATATGGAGTTGATTTTGTGTGTGTGTGTAGTAGAATGTCCAGCTGACAGAGCTAGGTAGCAGAGTTAGAACTGGGGTTTTAGTGTTCCTGAGGACTTGTGGCTTCTGAGGTAAATGGGAGAACTTATTCTGAGCAGCGGACAAGGAACTGAAACTGCCTCTGACCCAATAGGTCCCAGCCTGTGGTTTGTGATAGTTAACCAGCACACACTAACCAAGCTTGTTTTGCCTGTGAGCATTAACAGAGTGTGGTTTTCTTGCAGCAATTTCTGGCCACACAACTGATCATGCAAACATCAGAGTCAGGGATCAGTGCAAAGAGCCTGCGTGGGCGAGACTCTACTCGCAAGCAAGATGCTTCGGAGAAGGTGAGAATGCTGCACCCTGTGTAACACCATTTAATATCTTTTAAAGAATATCAGGGTCCTGCATGAAGTTCCCCTACTAAAGAAGCAGAATGTTTTTTGAGACTGCAGTGGCTCCAGCATCTTGCTGAGAACAAATAGTTCTTTAAATGTGACCCTTGATTAGGTTTCAGCTCTGGAGCTGTACATCATCCCAGAGAATATAAGCCAAATAGTTAATGTTCCCTGTTTTTAAAAGCAGGTGATGAAAACTGTAGGGAAACGACCAGAGTATTGGACTAGGCATGATACGGCTGGCAGGTGAAGGAGCAGAGAATTGGAAGACTCTGCTATGTCCTTTGCTTCCTAGTCAGACTTTTACAAACAGGAAATCACTCCAGTCTTGTTTGCTGTGTAAACAAGACTGCTGTTTGTCTTTCACACTGATCTAAACTAATAAAAATGTAGGGTTTTTTTTTCTTTTATGAAGACACATCCAAGCTTGATTAAGTGATTGCTAGTGTTTTTTAACTGGTGCACACAACATTAGGACAGCAAGGACTGCCTGTTTAATTTTAGTGGCAACTGTACAGAGCAGAAATAATTTAGTAGACCAGACCTTGCCATGGCTGAGGAGGAAATATCCCTTCCCTAGCATTCTGACTCTTGCAGTATTCTTCTTTCGTCTGTTTTTATGTTCCTGCTGCATATGATGCCATGTGGGATGGGGAGTGGGGCACATGTTTCGCTATGCTCGCGTGTGGGCTCAGTGCTTCTGTGTGGTGTATGCATTTCTACATCTGATAAGTCCTTCTGTTTGGCCTTTTAACAGGACAGTGTCCCAATGGGCTCTCCTGCCTTCCTTCTCTCTCTCTTTGTAAGTATTGAAAGGTTCCAGCAGGTACTGTGGTACCTGTGTGCTCTGCTCCTTGCCTGGGTGATCACTGCACTGTCACAGCATCCTTAGCATTGTAATCGTGTGTGTTTAACTTAAGGGCTGTACAACCATGATTATTAGAGAATATCTCAGTCCCTTAATTCGCAGCGTGGGTGAGTGGGAGGGGCTTTAGCCTTTTCTTCTGGTTCCAAGTGTTCTCATTTTGTCATCTGCCTTTGCTTTTTTTCTACAACTTCTCTCCTGCTTTCTTTCCATGTAAGTGGGAAGATGGACCAAGTAGTGTAGTACTGTAGTTCTTACAGTCTCTAATGCTTACAGAGCTGTCACTTCCACACATTCAGAACAGTACAAAAGGTCTTGGGAAAATGAGGAGTCAGCTGTGTACTCCTGTGTCATTCATGGTCCAGACAGCAAATAAGATGCTCTGCAGAAATACATTGCTCTGTGCCTATGGTGATCTGAAAGTGGTTGGAAAAATACTCCTTCTGGGAAACCCTAAGTCTCTGAGTTTCTGTGAGGAGAGAAGGGAGGAAGATGGAGAGTTGTTTTTTTCTCTCGCATATATCTAAAGACAGAGGAGTACTCCAGGAGAGTCAGCATGTCAGCCAGAGGGAGAGGGCAGCGGATCAAAGGAAGCTCTCAGCTCGCCTTCTGCTCATGGAAAGGAGCTGTGCGGAGAAACTAGGGAGCTAGTGCCAGGGTCACTCAACCGGAGGAGCACTTCCCATAGGGATCAGCAGCTGATAAGGTAGGTTAGTCAGCAGTTTCCTCTTCCCATCTTAAGAGCCAAGCTAGAATCTGACACTTAGGAGAATTCATGTACTGTACAGGCTCCAAAAGCACCTGTCTGGGTGAGGGCCATGTTGCCTTTCTCTGCCCTGGCTGCCAGCAGCACACAGAGATGCAAATCCCAGCACCTGTACTATATCCAGAGTGAATTAATTATAGGTAGGTCTGCAGGTAGGCCTCGCCAGGCCTTCTTAAGATAGCTTTCTCCTGTTGGGAAGGCATGAAAAGTTGTTATCAGATGCACAGTTCTTACCTCCCCAGTGTTGGAGGAAGCAGTTTGGGTTTAGGGTTACATAACTGTTTCTATTTACCTTGTCATTAGGACGGAGGCACCAGAGGGCGTCGCTGTGCCATCGAGGCAGACATGAAGATGAAGAAATGAGGCTGCAAGCACAGAGAAAACCCAAGCACAGAGAAAACCCATCCAGAGCTGGAGTGCAAGAAAGATGCTGTTAAAAGCTGCTGAAAGAGGAAGAAAAGATGCAGGCCTGTTTCTGAGACCTGGTCCACCTTCTTCACTTGCCTCTCTGGAAAGAAGTGTCTCATCAGAATGTGTAACCCAAAGAAACTTCCCTGGAGGGGAAGACTAGCCCCCCCCTGCCTGTTTTAGGGCAGTCATCTTGGGCTTCATCAGTGTTCTGGTGTTAGCTAGCAACTGGTGGCTCGTACGTACTGTAATGTGAAGTGTACAGATTTTTACTAGTGATGTGTAAATGTGTCTGTATATTAAAGTCTGGGAACAAACCCAGTGTACGGTGTGCAGCTCTCTGCAGTTTCTGTACAAATGTGTATCTGTCTTCAGTATCTGCAAATCTAACTCTTCCAGTTATCCAGACAGCACACAAGCATGGCAAAGCATCGTTATTAGAGAAAGTCTATAGACCATGGGAATGTTGCACAAGGGAAGATTGAGGGAAGGATTCCTTGCTTGAGCATGTGATATGGCACGATTGTTGTGATGAAACAGGAGCTCTAACCATGAGAAGTTAAATACTGTGATCTTGGAGCTCTCCTTAAGAGTCCAGTATCTTGAATTGCACCCTATGCTCTTTCCCCAGAGATTGTAGGGGCTGAGTGGCAATCTATGATTTCAACAGCTGTAGACATGCCAGTCCTCGGTTCCACATCTGAGCTTGTGAACAGTGCTCTCTACTAGAAATTACATTTTCTCTGCATCATGGACATTTATTTAACTGAGGTGTAAGTTCTCTGTGACTTTCCAGGGGAGAAAAAAGCCACAAAACTTTTATCTTTCCTGATGGCACAAGAGCTGTGAGTGGTCTACAGTCATGCAGCATGTACAGGCTGCAGCTGCTGACACAAAAGGTGCAGGAAACTCAGTCACTGCAATTTAAGACCAGAGGGATTGTTAGCTTCCTTTGATTTTCACTAGTTTTGTATGGAAATCTGTTGTACCTGCTGTGTGAAGTTTTGTGTTTGGCATGGGTGTATTTCCACCAAATCATTCTACATTTGACACTAGAAACACAGAATTCTGTCATTTGCTTAGTGGTTAATTTTCCTTCACTACTGAAATGGGGAAAAAAAATCCCTGAATTTTCATGACCTCAGTTTCCAGAGATTACAGGTTGTTAAGTTCTTAGCAAAAAGATTACAGGATTCTTTGGGTTTCTGATGTTTTATGGAATATGTTGGAAGGGACCTCTGAGCCAGGTTCAGCAGCAGATCAGGTTACTCAAAGTTTTGAAAATCTCTCAAGTTGTAGAGATTGTGTAATGCCTCTGGGTAATGTATGTCAGTATTTACCCTCATGAAGATGATATTTATCTCACAGACAGCTGCATTTCCTTTAGTACAGCTCATTAGCACTGCCTCCTCTCACTGTTGACCACTTGGAAGAGTCTCAGCTCCTTCTGTAACACCTCTACCCATCTTTATGTTGAAAAAATGAAGTTGCAGCACATGGGAGAACCTTTAGCCTGTCCACTGGCTTTCATTGTGGAGAGCATTATTGTTTGTTTCTACCCTTGCTGTCATCTCTTAACCAGATTATTTTTTTTCCTCTTCTCTGTTCCCATGACAATTTAATAGATTTGAATGGTGTTTAGGGTCTTTAAAAATTTAAGATAAGATTATCTATGTGAAGTGCCATAGCTTCTTTCCTAATTCATCATCTTATGCTTTGACTACTAATCCTGTTCTTCCCAATACTTTGTCCTAATCTGTCTAATGCAGAGCTCAGGCTTACAGTGCTGCATCTCCCAATATCCACCCTTTTACAGATAGTAACAATCATGTCTGTCTTCTTTTCTTATGCTCTGGGTAATCGAAATGACAAGTTATGAAGCATAGATCTGGTCTTGTTTTGTTTAGGCTGCTTTAGCGCTCAGGGTGAATCCCAACTGATTTTAAGGTTTGATCCTTTCTTTCAAATTGTTCTAAAGCCTCTCTTTTGACATTTTAATTAGAAACAGTCTCCTAGACAGATCCCAAGAGAAAGTCTCCTGTGATCTCCTCTGTGGCAACTGCTGATAATGATGATTAATTCGGTTTTTCCAACTGGCCCTATTTTCTACCGAGGTGCTTGGCACTGATCATGCGTCATCCCCCTGATCATCTGGCAGCTCTCTGCTTCTGATCTTATTGATGAGGTTTGTTGTTACTTGCTTTTATGTCTTCAGCAAATTGTTATTCCATATTTTTTTTCCCAACTTTTTTGTTGAATCTGCATTTCATTTACTAGACTTCAGGCTTTTATCATTTCTTGTTTTGACACGTAAGTTATTTTGAAGGCCATCTTTTCTTTTTCTAACAGCTTTTCCTCAAATCAGCAAGGATTGTGCAGTGTCTGATCTCTGCAAAGCAAACTAAAACTTTCCAGTTTGATAAGGATTCCTTGCTAGTGACTTACGTAGCCAATGTAATTAAGAACTATAAGGCAGTTCTTAATTAAAAGTTGAAGTCTGTATCATTTTGTCCCTTATTGTCTGGGCAGAATCAGTATGGAACTAAGCAGTCTGTAATTATTTCACTCATCCCGCTTGTCATGAATGTAATGTTGCTGTTCCACTTTCTGTCATCTTGAGTCTTCCAAGATTTAGTAGTGCTGAACATATGGCTAAAGATCCTTTTTAGTTCCAGGTTCCCTAGACTTCTTGATTTTAAAATGCTTATCCCTCTCAAGCAGACTACAGAAAGATGATCACAAGTTATTGGATTACCCTGGGCTAAGGCTTTTCTGTTCTTCAGCCACGCTGTGGTGGCTGGTTCTGTATGTGTGGCCAGCTCTGCCAATGGTGCAGGAAAGCGCTTTAGGCATGGGGTTACTCTTCAGATGTAATCAGTTTGCCTAACTTCTTCAGGTGAAAGCTGAGATCAGGTAGTATTTCTTACCTCATCATATTATATATGCTTCTGCTGAAGTTAACTTTGAAAGAGGTTTCAGGACAACCTTTTGGATCCTGCCTCTGCTTGTACGATCATAAAAGAAGCAAACAAGTGTTCTCATCCCAAACCAAATGGACTTGTTATTTCTCCCAGTTACAAACCATAAGGTGTATTTGTAGCTGTGGTAGCAGTCTGAGAATGCAAAACAAAATCAGTGAGAAATCAACTTGTCCAAATTCTGGAAAAATTAGGTTGTACATAATTAACTGAATACACTAAAGACTCTGCTAATTAATGCAAAGAATTCTCCATAGGTGCAGCATACAGGCAGCTGAGTTCAGTAGCAAGACAGATTTGTCTAACAGCTTTTACTGTTGTTAATTTGATTCTGCAAGCAATTCCCCAGACTTAGAAGAATCCTAGTGTACTCATGCGATAGAAGACATGCACTAGTAAACAGAGATTAATGACTCTTCTTTCTTTTCTGAACTGTGTAAAACTGTACCTGGTCAGTATGTGGCTGTGTGGTTATAATTCTAGCTTAGGAATGCAAGATACTACCATCCAGCTAAACCACAGCTGTCACTTTCAAAACAGTCTGTGGCATTTGTAATGTGTTTCCAGTACAAAATGTTCCCAAGGGCAGCAAAGAGAATTTCAGTGAGTTGTCCATAGAGTCACTAGTTGTTCACAGATGTCAACAGCTCAAGGACTCCAGCATGTCTTGGTTTGAGCTTGATGATGAATGTCTCACCACCAACATGTACCAGCCAACAAAGTTCCTGCTCAGCTCAGTTCAGCATACAGAGCACAGTAACCCACTGACCCCTGGGCAGGGGGAGAGCACAGCAAAGCACCAGAAAACCTGAAATTCAGTTCTCTTTTTGTTGCAGTGTTGCAACAGCCCCACCATGAGCTGTCAAGTGTAGGCTGGAATGTGGGCTGCTTGCCTCACGGAGTCCTTCCCATGCTTTGGCTTTCTCAGTATGTCAGGAAATGAGCTGGATCAAGGTTCAAAGACATTGCTGCCTCTCTGTGTTTGTTTGCAGGTGAACCATGCCTGGGTGCTGTGGCAGTCTGAGACAGAGTCTTCTAATGAATCAGAGAACAGCAACTTGCAGTCTCTTCTCAGCTGGGATTCAAGCTTGGATCTGGATGTGTGGTGCTGGAGGAATTCTGAAGAGGCAGCCATGGAGAGGTCAGAAGAGAGCAGACAAGGGCCAGACAGCCAGCTGGAGTTCAGTGAACCTCTCCAGGAGGATAATAGTGAAGATTACCAAAAGACAGAAAGGCCATGTGAAGACAAAAGTCTTCTACAGTTCTTATCAGAGGTAGGGCTGTTTGGATGATAAAACAGTGAGCAGCCTAATGCAGGTCCTCTTGAAACATCAGGAATGTCAGGGCCTCCCCACAGCCCTACACAGAACCAGTCTGGGGGAGGAGCAGATGCCCCCAGTTCACTTGCTCCCTGTCCCAAGCCCAGCCCTTCCTCCCTTTTAAAGCTGACACTACAACCAGAATGCTGCTTTGCCAAAACAGCACTCACTGTAAAGCCCAGAGATGTTGGTGAATTGACACTGCATTAATAACACATGGCTTCATCAGAAGATTTTGCAAGGATTCCTAAAAATGGAAAGGCATTCATGAGTGCAAACAAAAATAGCATCTGTGCTACTTATTTCTTCTTCCTTTTGCCTTCACATTTTGCAGCAAAATATCTGTGTTGCAGGTAACCCAGATGATGGAACCTCTCCACATTAGCAGCACAGAGTCATCACAGATTGATTGCAGTTACTACGGCTCTGAGAAGCAGAGGGATGGGGAAGATGTGACGTGCCAGAAAAAGACTACAGGAACAGCAGTCTCGGGAGCAGAGGAGAGTCAGCTACACATCCTGGCAGAAGGCAAGGAAGAGCATTTCCTGGGAAGAGAGGTAAGGGAGAGGTGGTCCTAGGAGAGACTCTTGTTCTAGGTGAGCGACAACAGACAGTGAAGGAAATCGGCTCAAGAAGAGATGGGGAAGGTGCAGGTTCTGAGTGGGAAGACAGGAACACAGAGACAGCAGGGAGGGGAATGCAAAATAAATGTATGAGGGAAGGATGTTTTTTATGTACAGATAAGTATCTTTATGAGCAGGAAGTGTGTTACTGATCAAACCCTCAGATGTGAGTTGGAGAAATTGCTCCTTGGCAGTGTAAGGTGACTCATGAGAGCTGGCAGTCTACTATTGGGTTTAAGGCAAAACTGGAATCCTTGCCTTGTTCTAATTGCTGTGTTAGGCAGCGCACAGCTTGGCTGGATTCAGGCCCACGTGGCTATGATAGCACTAACCATCTGCCCCAGAGACCGTCACGTCTTGGAAGCAGGCACTGTCTAGCCTGGGTTTGTATCAGTCATGTGTCTAGCAGGCTGTGGGCTCCCACTAGCCTGCAGGGTGCTGCTGGGACAACACAGGAAGAACAGTGCATTTTTTCCACATTCACATTTGTTCTCTTGCAAACTTAGACACTGGAGACAGAAGTAACTTTCAGGGTTCTCACATTTTGGTTGATGTTATTCCCAACAGTTCCCTTGTGGTACTCACAGTGGTCAGCACCAAACAGCAGATTGTCCACTTTTTTCTTGAGGAGTCTGCTCCATCTTCAGATCTGTTGAGGATTATTAGGTGCCCTTGCACATAATCCCACTTGTGGATGCAAAGAGCCTCCCTCTCTGCATCTGCCACCCTCTACATTTTATTGGCAAATCACTACACCAACAGCACCACTCCTTCCTGGCTGAGTCTATTCTCTGTCATATTTGTGGGAGTTTGTGAGGAAACAACCTTGTTGCACTGCAGGGGATCATGTTTTCTGTTCCTTGAGCTTTAAGAAGCCTGCAGCAGTTTTACCTCAACTCCTGATTGCCCTCTCACATCCATGACTCTTCAAAGAAAAGCAGACAGACACCGCACTGGGCATCAGTCAGTTCCACAATGCCTGTATTAGCTGAAGGTTGTTGATCCAAGAGATCAGACCCAGCTGTTACTAGAGTGATGGGCTGCACAGCGGAAGTCTGAATAAGGTCAGACATCCTCCAGAATAACAGAGGGAGGTAGCTTTCAGCTGAGAGTGGGTACAGTAAAGGGATGTTATAGATGAAAGGTCTGCCTTCTGAATAGAGGATAGAGGATATACATAGATAGAGGATGGATAGATGATGGGCTTCCATTTCAGACATATCTTCCTCTGTACTTTTCAGGACAAGACTCAAGAGTTGTCTGGAGAACATCCACAGGAGATGAGTGATCATGCTCAGGGTCAAGACAACAGTGACAGCACCTCTGTAGCCCCTGTGCTGGACTCCAGAAGCCCTGCCAACACACGGCAGTAAGTAGTCCCTTCTGCTCTCTTGCAGGCACAGCAGAACAGAGTTCTTTGCTGTGTGTTGAATGAGAACAAACATATATCACAGGTCACCTCCAAGAAGATGATGGATAGTCAATGAGAACAGGAAGGAAAGAGATAACCTGTGCTATCTGTGTGGATCTGCTAGCTTTTTGGGGCATTGATCCTAAGCTGAAGTTAGAAGAGTACAGATCAGTTAAGAAATTAAATGGAAAAGACATGTTTCCTCAACGCAGCTAAGTCTTGTCTGAGATGGGAATCTTGGTTTGTCAGCCCATGTCCAGTCCATCTCCAAATAAAGGCATTACCAGAACCCTTTAGACAAATGCAGGTGTGTCAGTCACACGCAGGCTCTTAACATATATGTGTGGTCAGCAGGGCTGCCTTTCCAAGTGAAAACTGGGGCGTTGGGAGGAGAAACTGAATAAAAAACTTAGTAAATTTCTGAACTTCAGAGTAGCATAAGCTTTTCTATCCAGTTTGATTCTGCCCTTTGGAATTACCAAGCTCAGCTCTTGTTTCCGCTTATTCCCTAGTATCTTCCTGAATTGTGGATGCTTAGTTGTGCGTTCAGATGCAGAACACCCTGAGAGGTTTTAGGTGGATTGTTGTGCTTCATCTACCTCGATGTGCTGGGAACTAGCAGAACCTGCCACTTCTGTGTCTGAAGTGTGATGGCAGTATATTCCCTCTACAGGGTGCAGCTGAGCTGGGATAACTCCCTGCAGCATTTTGCTTTCAAAAGAACTTTCCTGTCCATCTGGAAGGTGATAGCCAGCCACAGGTATGTGGGGGCCAAGGGTTGCACTGATACGGTACCTGTACACATTGTCCTAAGTTCCAACTCCTATGCCACCAGGATTTGTCCTTCCCTCCGAAACAGCTACCACATCCTGGCTTGTCTCTCCATGGCTTTGCTTCTGGCTGTCCTTGCAGCAAAAAACAGCTGTGTGCTGCAGAGCTGGAGAGAACAGTGTGTTCTTATTTCCTCTGCCTAATGTAGCAGAGCCCAAAAGTTGCTTCCTACACAACTGGCACAGCCAGCTTCAATGAGAGGCTCAGTCCTCTTGCCATGCCAAGTTGTGCTAGCCATCAAGTAGTGGCTGCTGCTAACTGGTCATGGCCTTCACAGCATGGAGAAGAGGCAAGCACTGGCCTGTGTTGCCCCGTAATCTTTGGTATAGGAAGACAGTGGTCATTCTTTGTGCTTGTCCCTGTAGATGCAGTGGCCCTTTCCAGAAGGCAGTGTCAGAGAAACAAGCTCCTGGATACAAGGATGTAGTGAAGAGGTGAGTTTCTGGATTTAATTTGCTTAGGATTTGTCTTCTCTGGTTTCAAAAGGACCAGTGAGATGGTTTGCTTCCTCCTTTTCCAATTTGGCTCCCAGCATCTCCCACTGATTTTATTCTGAGTGATTAGAACCTGGAAGCTTTCAGTGCCCCTGGACCTGGTAGGAACCATTCCTCCACTTCACTAGCATTGCATGCAAGACTCTATGCAGCTGTAACCTTGCTTAAGCAGAGTACTCAGCTTTTGCAAGTTGGCAGCCTCTTCTCCCTTTTTCTTGGTCAGTGCACCTTCCTCATCCGCTGCTTGCTCCTCAGGTGTTTTCCTTCCAGTGAAGTAGGTCATAAGAATACTTCCCAGAGAGATTAAGGGCATTTTTCAGAGCTGAATCATACTTTATTTTGGTCACAGTTGTCATCTCTGCAGCCATTCATTTTCTTATTCTGTCAAAAGAAGGGAAGTAATATTTATTCTTCCATCATGTTCCCCTTACCAGCACTGCTATTTTTAATAGTGGCACCATTCAATTTTTCAGGGGTTTTAATAGATACTTATTTTAGTAACTTTTCTTTCTCCACTAAGACCTGGGCTGACTTCATGAAGACTAATTACTAGGATTGCTCTGCTTGCCTTCTATGGAGGTCAACATCAAGGTTTTTTTAGAGGTTACTGCTAGTCAGTTGATTGAGCAGTGAGCGTCACATTAGCTAAACTTTCTTGTCTGACTTAGAAGAAAAACATTTCTCACTCCTCCCCTTTGTCCTGAGCAATAAAATTCATTGGAAATAGCTGAGTTTCAGGGCCATGCTAAAACAAAAATAAGAATGTTCATGCAGAGCCTAAAGAATGCCTGGCCCTGAGTTGCAATTTAGTTTTCTTTCTGTGTCTTTTGCAGACCCATGGATTTAAGCAACATAAAGAAAAGACTGACAAAGGGCCACATTCACTCCATGATCCAGTTCCAGCACGACCTCATGCTCATGTTCCAGAACGCAGTGATGTACAACAGCTTCAACCACCATGTGCATCAGATGGCTGTGGAGATGCAGCGAGAAGTCCTGGAGCAGCTGCAGATGTTCACTGAAGTCCTCCAGTGCTCAAGGGACAGCATGGGGTGGGAGACAAGGTAATCAGCCGCGTCTTGAGGCCAGCTTCTTTGGGACCACTGTTGTCTCCCTGTGTGAGGAGCAATGCTGAACTCAGGGCTGACAGTGCAGCTGTGACCTTCAGCGCACCTAGTTACCCCCAAAGGTAGAACAAGGGGTTTCTAGGAGGGGAACCGGAGAAAAGATCCCTTTATTCTCTGTGAAAAGCAGCAGCACAGCCCTGCAGGGAGAAAAGGGACAAAATTCGAGAAGAAATTATCTCAGTGAGCAGCGGGGATCAGCTCTGGCCTGTGCTGGGGTTCGCGTTGGGTTATGCCTCAATAAAGGGCCCTGTTAAAGGCGTGTCCCCGCGTGTTTCACACCCAGCCTGGGGGCGGGACGGCAGCACCGGGGGCTGCGGGAACTGCGCGAGAGGCCCTGGGGGGACCGCGGCGAGAGGGCGCTGCTCGCCATTGGCCGGCGCGGTGGGCGGGCAGGACAGAGGGCGTTGCTGACTGGCTGGCACAGAGCTGGGAGCTTCGATCTTGCCGGTAGCGCCCCGCGTGCCCCGGAAGCGGAAGGGCTGCCTCGGGGCGGCTGGGCCATGGCGCGGGAGAAGCAGCCGGAGGCAGCGGCGGATGCTGAGGGAACTCCCGAGCGATCGTACCGGGAGCAGCTCGACTTCCTGAACCCCATCGCGCAGCCGCTCGCGTCCCGCAAGCTGACGCGAAAGCTCTACAAGTGCATCAGGAAAGGTTTGACCGGACTCGGTGGGGGGTTGGCGGTGGCGGTGGCAGCGCGGTCCCTCACGGTGGGTTTCTCTCGCAGCGGCCAAGCACAAACAGATCCGCCGCGGCGTGAAGGAGGTCCAGAAGTTCATCAACAAGGGCGAGAAGGGGTAAGCGGTGTCCTGGTTCCTTCACCCTGGCACGGCACCGCCCGGCCCGACTTGTGACACGGGCGCTCTCACCTGCAGGATCACGGTGCTGGCTGGCGACACGGAACCCATCGATGTGTACTGCCACATTCCTATCATGTGCGAAGACAGGAGCATCCCCTACGCATATGTCCCTTCCAAATCGGTAAGGGGCTGGGGCTGTGCAGCAGGGAAGAACCAGTCCTGACAAAGGGGAAACCCAGCGGACAGCACCTGGCCCAGGCTGTGATAGAAACCTTCAGGGAGGTGCATGTTCTGTGCCTGAGTAGAGCATCTGTTGCCCATGACCAGCATACAAGAGAGACTCATGATTGTGGCTCAGGGGTAGGAGCATTTCACTGTGGGACCCCGGAACTGTTTGTTTCTGTTGAGTCTCTGCGGCGTTTGGGATGGGAGCTCTATAGGACAGAGCCACAAAACACTTCCTCTGTTAATTGTGAGCAAGACCCTTCCTTCTGTAGACTAGAAGCTGAGGAGGTGTCCTTATCTTTGGGACCTTGGATCCAGCGCAGGCAGCTCTGCAGAGCTTGGCTGCCCACCCAGGGAGGTTAGTGTATGAGACAGATGCTAGCCTGTGCTGTGCTTCCAGAGGGTAGGAGATGAGCTGAGAAAAGGATTTTTAAGTCCAGGTCTTGAGGAGCAGGCAGGCAGAGCTGACTTCCTTGCTTTAGTCAGGGACATAAAGTGTGTTGGCTGGGTGTCAGCCCTTCCCAACACTCCATAATCTAATTCTGTTCCCACAGGACCTGGGAGCAGCAGCTGGCTCAAAGCGTCCAACCTGTGTTATCCTGATAAAGCCCCACGAGGAATACCAGGAGAACTACAACGAGTGCCTCGAGGAAGTGGCCACCCTGCCCCTGCCGCTTTGAGAGGTCGGAATGGCTCCCCATCCCACCTCGCTTGTGGGAACGCTGCCGAGGGCACTGACGGGAGACCGTGAACTCTGGGGGGTGAATAAAGGTGTTTGCGGCGTTTGTAGGACGCTCTTCTGTCTCTTCGGACTGGGGAGGGGCCGGTCAGAGCCGGACTGGCGTCCTCCTGGCCGCGAGGGGGCGCCAGCAATGCGGAGAATCCTGCTTGGGTGGGACCAACGATTGGGCTGGGGAGGACCCAGGCGTGTCCCGGCGTGGCGGGGCCGGCCGGTCGCGCAGGCTCCGGCCCTGCTGTGACTCAACCGCTGCGTTCCCCAACCGGTTGTACCGCCAGCCCCAGGCTGCTTCCTACCCCGACGGGCGGGCGCCGGGCATGGGATCCCCGGGGGAAGTAGTCCCGCAGGGCCCAGCCTCGCCCACACACCCGAGAGCCCCCGGCCCTTCCACCCCACCGCAAAAGGCAGAGGCCGGAGGACTGAAATCCAGGTTTATTGCAGGAAAGGCTGAGGAGAGCTGGGCCAGGGCCTTCCCTTCACATGGCTCTGCGGTTACATACACGGAGCGGGCTTCTTCCAGCAACTCTCCCACCTGGTCTCCAGCATTGACCTAGCCCCTCACCCACCCTGGGAGCTTGGGGACCATCCTAGCCCAGTCTTTACCCTTCCCAAAGGTCTCCTATTGTCACAGGGCACCAAGTTCCCATCCCTCCTTGCACAAGGCACTCTCAGCTCAAGGCCTCGCTCCAGGGAAGCTGTATTAATCACCCTCCACTGCAGAGCAGCCCCAATACCAGTGATGGGCAAAGCACCAATAATGGTGCCGGGGCAGTTACTCCCCTTCCCAGACGTGCCAGCACCTGCTAGACTTTCCTTTTCTGCCTTCCCTGTGATACCCACACAGTGCAGTGCAGGCATAGGACACCCCCATGCTGACAGTTCTCAGACCCTGCAGCCAGGGCAGCCACAGTGAATGGCAGCTGGAAGACCCTCCCAGCAACATGGCGAAGTTGGGGACAAGGCTTGAGCCTTTCCTTAACAAGACATTAAGTTATGGGTTGTAGGAACCAGGTGTGGCAGAGCAGGAGGGACAGGGAATGTCTCATAGGGCGCTCGGTTTCTGCTCCCACAGCGGAAGGAACCACTGGGCAAACACTCCTCAAGTCAGAGTACGGGGCACATGCAAGACCCCACCCTGGTACAGATGGCAACCCCCTCTCTAGAGCTCTAGAGGCCTACCCCAAGAAGGGTCTGAACCTCTGCAAAAAGGAAAAGCTCCTTTGTCGCAATCAGTCCTCCCTAGGGCTGCACAGAGCAGCTAGTCCTTGTGCAGACCCCGAGATCATCCCATGGCAGCAGCAAGAGGCCTTCCCCCTTCAATAGTCCCATCATCATCCCACCACTCAGATCTTCGAGGACTCCACCCGCTCAATCCACGGTGAGTCAGTCCCGACATCCCTGGACTCGGATCGCAGCTGCCGCAACTCCCTCTCCAACGCCTGACTCCGGTGGTACATCTCCATGTAGCTGGCTTGGAGCTCCCGCTGGTACCGTAGCACCTTCTCCTTCTCCTCCTGCCAGGTTTTCCTCTCCAACTCAAAGTTCACAGCCTGCAGCTGGCCCTGGCGCCGCTCCCGCAGCAGCTCTGCCCACAGCCACTCCACCTGCCGCTCCAAGGGCTCTGTGGAGTCGCTGTGAAGGCCCCGGCACTTGGAATCATCAGTTTCACAGCCAGGGAAGTCCTGGCACACTGGCATGGGGTCATCACCCAGTGGCAGCGAGGTGCTGGGCTCCGGGGGATTCTGGAAAGAGTCTGCCAGTTGTGCCAGCTGAGCATCCCTGGCCTGGACCTCTGCCTTAGCTTCCCGCAGCTGTGTCTTCAGGCTGAAGATCTCACTCAGCTTCTGAGCCATTTCTTCCTGAGTGTCCCGAAGCTGCTGCTTCAGCAGGGAGATCTCCGCTGCCTTCTGGCACACCTGCAGGGTATGGGCAGGCAGTGAGGAAGGGCTGGGCACACAGGACCCAGGGGTGGCAACACAACAGTCTGTCACCAGAGCATCCCTGGAATACCATAAGCATCACATCCAACTCATCCCACCCCATCCTGCGGACATAAGCAACACAAGAGCTGGAAACTTCTGCCCCAGTCCTGGTTCCAAGGCCAGGATGGTGACAACAGGAAGTTAAGGGGACTCACCTCCCACTTGGTCTCCTCCAGCTTGGGGCTGACACGCTCACCCTGGCCCTGACGGAGTTTGGGCTCCTCGCACTGGCACTGCTGCATGTTCAGCTCCTCCTGCAGCCGTTTCTTTTCTTGCTGTGCCTTGTAGAGCTGCAGCTGCAGCGCCCGCTGCCCACGCTGCGCCTGCTGTGTCACCTGCTGCAGCCGGGCCATGTACATCTGCTTCAGGTCCTCCAGCTCATCCAGCCACAACCGCTGCTTGTCCTCAAACACCTGCCAGCACAGATGGACGCTGGTAAGGGTCTATAGCCTGCCCTTTTGTGGAGTGGCCTCAGGGACGGGATCCCAGAAGGTCCTGCGATGTTGGATTTTCTCATACCTGTATACTGCCAGCCCATTGTCCACCACAGCAGGACATGGCTCCTTCCACCCAGGCCACACCACCCCACAGCCTCGCTCAGGGCACCCAGCACAGCCTAGCCCTACGGCTCACCTGCGTGAAGGGGTCTTCAGTCTCACTAAGGCTCCTCTTGAGCTGCCGCAGTTCTCCTCCTGTCTCCTGCAGCCGGTCCTCAAGCTGCTTCACTGCATCCTCAAGTGAGTAAGTGAACTCATATGGTGGTGGGGGCTCCCCAGGGCTCTGCAGCCGGCTTAGTGTGGCCATGCTTTTGCAGGACAGGGGAACCTTCTCAGGAGCCAGGGGTTCCCTGGGGCTCCGGGAAACCCTGTCCAAGGAGCCTCCAATATGGTTGATGTGGCCCATAGAAGCACTGAACTGGCTCTGGGCAGGCTTGAGGCGGGAGCCATAGGAGGGGAAGCTCTGGATGGAGTTGTGGCTGGAGTCAGAGGCCTCATCCAGGCTGATGGCATGCAGCAGGTGGGTACGAAGCAGGCCGTGCTGCGAGGGGGCCGTGCTGCTCTGTGACAGCAGCGTGTGGAGACTCCCGTTGCTCTTGGAAAGCTTCTGCCCCTTGGATGCAGACAAGCCCTGCATAGAGACTAGCCCCTTCCCAGCCACGGCTTTGAAGGCCGAGGGCCTGATACGACACTGAAAAATAAGAACAGGGTCAGGATGAGCCCAACAGCCCCACCAGCACACAGGGGTACTCAGAGCCAGGGACAACATGTTTGCTCCCAGCCCTACATCCGTGGACATTTTCAAATCCCCACACCCCACCCACGTCACAGCCCATTCTGCTCCAGACCCATCCTCCCACAGAGTAGGACGTATTTTGGAGCCTAGAACATCCACAACCAAAGCCTCACCTTGTCAAAGCGACCTCTCTCAGGTAGGGAACTCTTGGAGAACTCAGCACCACGGTGGTGCTCACGGGAGCAGCGCTCGGGGGAGCGGTTCTCACGATCACTCTCATAGTCCCGCTTGTAGCAAGCGCCCGATGTCTGGTGCTTCCGCTCCGACCGTGTCTCCTTCTTGGCCCCGTGCAGGTAGCCAAAGAGCTCTCGCTGGTTTGGTCCCTTCCGCAGCAAGCCATCAGGCTGCCGAAGCCCCCGTGAGCCCCCCAGATGGGCCCGCAGCTCCAAGGGGGACAGATCCTGCTTCTCCACCAGGCTGCCCACGCTGCCCATACTGCTGACAACGGGCTCCGAGGACAGGTAGGTGCTGAGGACACGGGTGTCAGGCTCACAGGTCACAGGACCCTGTGCTGCTGCCATGGAGAATTAGAGAAAAGCCTGGTACCAGCACTGCCAAAGGAGAGACACAGTCAGCAACACCAGGCAGCTGGGACTTCGAGCCCCAACCGTGCACTCCTTCCCACCCAGTCCCAAGGACCAACACAGGCTCCTGGCACTCTGTGAAATCCCAGAAAGCTCCCCAGAGGAGCCAAGCAAGCAAGGTGCCCCCACACAGCCAGCATCAGGCAAGCCGGATCAAGGGATCCCCACTGCTGCCCCCCCACCCCGTGGCACGGCGCTTCCCTCCCACACCCAGCCCCACCTCCCGCCTGCGGCCGGGGCTGCCACCGAAACAGGCACCTGCCGCCCAGCCAGGCGGGCGAGTTCAGGAGCCGGCAGCACCTGCCTGGGCCTGGCGCCAGCCTCGAGCCAGCAGCACCAGCCCACCCTACGGAGACCTCCGAGTCCAGACACCTTCTGGAGACCTCCACAGATTGACCCTGGGGAAGTCAAGCCCAGGATATGCAAGAGATGGGCGCCTCTCCTACCCCACAGGGGATACTCCCACACAGTGTGGGTTCCCGCTCCACACAGGGCAAGTTCCCAGCCATCCACATGGCCCTCCTCCATCTGCAGCTGCTCCCACCCCAACACCGGGCAGAGATGAGGCAACCACAGCCTGGCTGGCGTGTGCGTGCAAGGGACCCTGTGTCCATACCCAGTGGGAAGGGGCAGGATGCAGCCAGGACAATTGCTGCTTCCTGCACAGGTGGCTGGAGGAGGAAGGACGGGATGACATCTTTGGCCTAGCCTCCAGCTCCTGGAGTGGGACAATGGCCATTGCAGCTCCTTATAGGTGGCAGAGACTCAGGGAGTGTGGTGAGGCAAGCCAGAACCCCCACAGTGGCTCCCAACGTTTCTGAGGGCTCACAGGCACAGTTACACCCAGGAAGCTGCCCCGATTCTCAGCACTGAGCGGTGGGTAAACAAACACCCAGGTTTAATTGCTGCCACGCACAAACCTGTCTGACAGCTCCAGCCCTGAGCTGTCACCTCTTCCCTGAGCCCAGCACCTGCTCTGGCCATCAGCACCCTGCCAAAGCCTTTGGGGACGGACCCTCCAGAAGGCTCCAGGGTGCACCGGCTGTGCATGGGCATGGGGGACACAGGTGTCCCCAGCCGGGGAAGGTCGCAGCACCAGGGCAGTAGCTCCTCCCGGCCGCAGAAGTAGGTCAGTGTGGGGAAGGTTTGGGAAGCGCCAGGGGAGCACGGAGGTGTCCTGCCCGCGGCGGAGGGGTGTCACCCCCTCCCCCAGGCGGCAAAACACTGGTCCGGCCAGCCCGACATCTTCCCGGGGCTGCAGATGAGATCCAGCACCAACTCCAGCCGTGACCCCGTCCAGGATACGGATCGTTCACCAGCCCCGACAGCAGCGAACCGTAGGGAGGAATGCAGGGGGCGATGCGGAGCGGCGCGCGCCCGAGTTCACCCCCTACCCCGCACCTCCCCGCATCCCCCACTGAGCCCGGCCGGAAATTCCGGCTCCGAAAAGGCGGAGGAGGGAGGTCGGTCCCCGGGGCCGAGTGCGCTGCAGCCGGGATACAAAGCAGAGAACGCGGGAGAGCACCGGGAAAGCGTGAAGTGTGGGAGACACCGGAACGCACATCGCGGAGGGGTGGGGGATCGGGGCTCCCCGGGGAGGCGTATGAGGGCTTCCCAGGAGGGGAACGGATCGACGCAGCAGGAGTGCCCGGGAAGTGCGGGGGGGTCTGGCCGGAGAGGGGGTCGCGGGGAGCACCGGAACGTCCACGAAGGGGCCCTGGGCCCGCACTCACCATGCCGGCGGCGCTGGATCCCGGCCGGCTCCTCTCGCCGCTCCTTCCCTCGCCGTGTTTGAACGCGCCCCTCGGCCGCGACCGCGCGGGCAGCGGGCGGAGCCGGCACCGGCAAATCGCGACGCAGAGGCGGGCGGCGGCAGCTCGGAGGGGCGGGAAGAGGCGGAGGAGGAAACGGGAGGAGGCCCTGTCGTGCCCAGCGGTTGGGCAGGGTGGTGCCGGGGGTGAGCAGGCTGCTGGAAGCGACCAGTCTGTTGCGCAAAGCCCCTCTGTGCGGGGAGACGTCCCGCAGCCCTCTCAGCTACAACCCCCGCACTCGCAACAGCCGCTCCGCACCGTGAGCATTTCGCTCAGCCTCGTCGGCAGGACCAGGCCCCTGCAGAGAGAAGTGGGGGGTCGGCTCCGTTGGACGCTCTTCACACCCTCCTCTTGCAGGACAGCACGGTGTGCCCCGCTACAGCAGCAGCACCACCACCACCCATGGACCACGGCATGGGGCTGCCCCCGCCCCTGCACTTGGCCTGACGCCAGTGAGACGCGACGCCCTTCATCCCTCTTAATTAGCCCGGCCACGTCTTGGCCAAGAGCTGGTTTTGTCACTCAGAACCCCTGCAGCTCGCCAGGAACAGGAGCAAGGATTCCAGCCTGATGTCGCGGTCTCTCGGAGGACACCCTTGGCAACTCTGCGTCGTTCACACTGCAGCCCCAGCTCGGTGCCTTTCCATCCCTGGGTTGGGATTACGCTCTCACCATCACCAGTTGGGGTTCAGGAACACACACACCCTGCTCATGCTTCGGGGCCCTACCCACTGCCAGCTCCCCCCACAACACACGAGTCCTCAAGCTGTGCTGCCAGTGCTCACCCACACACACACCCTGTCCCTGTTCACATTATCTTCAGTGTGGTGCCAAGACATGCACCCACTCTCTCTGACCCCAGCCTCCCTATTCCCTGCAGCTCCTTTTCACCACCCAGCCACACACTGGAGCAGGAACACCTGTGACCTCTGAACAGAGGGGTCATTTGCAACTGTCCTATTCCCATCCTGGAATATGTTTGCAATGCCCCAGCCCGTCTGCCTGGAGTTCAGCCACAGGCAGCCCCTGGAGACAGGCATGTGCCCGCAGCACAAGGTATTGTGCTGGGCCTTGGTCCAGACAGGTTGCAGTGATGCTAGGCTGACTTCAACAAGACCTGGTCACAGCCGCACCCCTCCTTCCCGTCTGCTCCACTTCCTGCTGCTACATCTCCATCTCCACCGTGGGCTGCAGTCCCTTGAGCACATCTGTCTTCCTGAGACTCAGCCCTGCCTGTGACACCCCAGCGGGCAGGGATGCCACATTCCCTGGAAAGAAATGCTCCTGCCTTCTGTTGTCTTTTCCCCAGCCCATTCTCTCCATTCACTTCATCCCCCCAGCCTCAACCCCATGTCATGATACCACAGCAATTTATTTGGCCACCTGCAAACTGCTGCAGAAAACACCTGGATTAAAACAACCTGGCAGTAAAAGCCAGATGATTGCTGTGCCTGCAGGATCCCCCACACAAACTTGCCGACAGCAATTTGGACCACAGAGAGGCAGAGCTGGGACTCCACAGGCTCTACTGCCACTGAGTGTCCTGAACCCCTCCTTAGGGAACACCAGGAAGTCTCCGACTTGGCTCTGCAGGGCTCCTGGGACAGTAAGAAGGGTGTTACCCATCTGCAAAAAGGCAACAGAGAAAAACTTCATCCCCTCCCACTGGGCCATGGCTAATAACCAAGTGCGTGGGGAGCAGAACCGAGCTGAGCGACCTCCAAGTCACATTCAGGGCTATAAAAGGAACCCAGGGTTCCGGCATGGTGCCTCTTCCACAAAAGCAACCAGAGGATGAGGGGGCTGTGAGCAGAGCTGAGAAATAACTGCCAGGCAGCAAGAGCCTTTAGAGTCAAGTGAAGGGTGAGGTGCACATATGCTCTGTTTCTGCACATCTACATCTTCATGAAACCTGCCCAAAACTGTGTCATCTATTTTGAAGAGCACAGAGAAACACTTCGATCTGCCTCCACCAGCCCTGGCTGCAGTTCAGGCACCGGTAAGCAGTTGGCATACAGGTGGCCAATCCCAAAATTGTGCAATGGAGAAACAGTGGAGCTGCTGGGCTGGCATCACCCTCCTGCTGACTACAGTCAGAAGCATGAAGGTCCTGAAGACTCCTCTGGAGCAATGCACTGTGTGTCCAAGCCCACGTGCAGCCTTTGTGCAGATACCAGCACTGCTTTGGAGCAGCCAAGATGCAGAAGCCATTGGGAGCTCTTAGGGCAGCTTGTCACCACATTGCCCCAAGGCAAGAACAAACATTGAGTCGGGGAGGACAGCTGGGCCTGCTTTTGCTGTGGATGATGCAAATTAGCATGGTCTGATCCTCACCACCCTGCACCATCACCTTGACCCCTTCCTTGTGAGACAGTCCCCTTCACATCCACAGCCTGCAGGGCTCCCCTTTCCACATCCAGCTCCAAAGCAGGATGGAGAGCAGACAGCACCAGATCTCTCCAGACACCACATCCCACTGAGCCTATGCTGTACATGAACCCCACACTTAGCTCCAATGCTTTTGCTTCCCTGGTCTAAGTGCTCCTCCTTCTCGGTGCCGTGTCCCTGGAGCCACTCATCTCTCCAGGATGGCAACAGCTTCTATCCGGGGACATCTGCAGGCACCCAGCAAAGTGCCAGGCAGGGGACAAGGACAGAAGGGGGACAGGAAGTGTAAAGGGCCTGATGCCAGCACTGATGACAAGCTAAATGGAGGGGTACCAGCTGCTCGGCTGGGTCTGCCCAGCTTCAGGAAGCAGCAGCACCCAAACCATGTGCCAAGACCCCAGAGCCAGCATGGTTTAGTCCCACACATGGCACCATATATGAGCCAAGCCAAGCATATTCCACCCTGGAGCACCACAACACTGTTTCAACTATCAGTTCAAGCTGGTGGTCAGGCCAGGCTAGATAGGAGCTCAGTGCTGGCAGGGTTCTCCCTCAAGAGCTGATGGGCTTTTCCAGCACACAGCATCAGCACTTTTATCACCTGCCATGGGCCTCCCCTTTGATCTGATAGGCACAGATTGAGCTCCCATGGACCCACGGTTTGCAAGGTGCACCTGCTCACCAGCACCCCAATGCTGACACAACCTTTTGCCTGGGCACATTCCTCAAGCTGTTCACTGACCCAGGCAAACCACATCCACAGTGTGGGGTCTGAGTTCATAGCAGAACCTGCACAGGCTCTAGACAGCCAAAACTCTCCTTACACCACAGAGAAAAGCCCCAGGATACCTCAACTACTGACATCCTGCAGAGCTGTGGATGCTGGGGCTTAACCACAACTGCTTCCTGCAATGAAGTGACCACAGCCCAGCCCTGGGGATACCTGGCAGATGAAACTGAGGCACCGTCTCACTCAGAGCCCATTTCAGACCAGCTTGGCCTCTAAACCAGATCAGATGACCTTCCACACAGCACAGCCAGGCCAAGACAGAAACAGGTGCACTGAAGCTAGCAAGGTGAAGGGAGCAGAGAAAAGGAGCAATGCAGCACAGCCCAGGGCATTTGCAACTCACAGCTGCCCTGACAGTTCTTTATTGTCCTCTGAGCTGTGGGGCAGCTCAGCCATGTCCAGTGCAGGAAAACTGTCTCCTGCAACTGCCCTGGGAAACAGCACCACCATCATCTGCAGTGACACCACTGAGTCCTGATTATAGCCTCTTCTTTCAGTCCCAGCAAAGCCCAGTTCTCAGTCTTTTCTGTTCCTCTGCATCTCACCAGCATCACGTTTGTCTGCCACAAAACTCCTGCCTGGTCCCAGCAGCTTGGTATTATCCCCAATGTCTTGGCACAAGCACAGCGCACACAACTGGCACATCGGAGATGGACTCAGCCAAATGTGCACCACGGAGTCTCACTTGTGTCACAGTCCAGCAAGACATTAAGGACGGTGCAAGGCGCTCCTGCCACGCTCAGAGCTGTCCGTGACTCAATTTGGTACCTCACATTGTTCAGACCTCCCTCCCGATCCACCTTGAACTGTTCCTGAGAAAGAGAAAGACCACTCAGCCCGTGCTGGCTTTCAGCAGGGGGTGAAGCCCCAGGGAGGGAGTACCTGCTGTCAAAGAAGGACACAAGCAATGAAGGCTGAGAGCATATGGTGATCACAAGCCAAATCTCCCATGGTTCCCCCAACTATGCTGAGGTCTCACCTGTTTCTGTGCAGCAATGCGCTTCTGGTCTCTCTTCCTCCATGCTGGGTCGTGCAGGTGCTGGAAAGTCTCGTATCCAGTTGTGATTCCAGAGGGTCGACGAACCTGGAAGCAGACTAAAGCTACTGGAAAAGTAGGCTGCAGAAAGGAGCATTCCCCAGGTTCTGGCCTGGGCAGCTACGGCCAGGGGCCAGGTATGGGGAGAGACAATGAGAACAGTGGTTTCAACTTAGGAAACCATGGATCACACCTTACCTGGAGACCAGCTCCTTTAATACGTCGATAAAACTCATCATCCTCCCGTCCCCAGCCCCAGAATCGGTTGGACATGCCATTGCACTAGAATGAGACAGACACTGTACAGGCCAAGGTCCAGCCCAGCATAAGAGCAGACAGCAGCATTACAAATCCCAAACCCTAGCACAGCCTTCCTTCTCTCCACCAGTTTACACTGGAGGCTTCATCCCTAAATCATTCTGTCTCCTTTCCCAAGCATGAAGCACAAAATAAAAGTGTTCACCAAGACAATGTCATAGCCCCTGTTGGGCCATCCCACACACACTCACCATCTCGTAGTGCTGCTTGGTGAGCAGCAGGATGCCACCCACATAGGTCTTATAGTGGTAGAGTGGGTGCAGTTCCGGGGATGCCACATGAAAGGGCCCTGCCTCTGGGAAGCTATAGTCCAGCTGCTCGTTGAGGGGCAGGAGATCAACATCATGCATTGCGATGTAGTCAGTGTCATTGCCACTCTCCAGGAAGCCCACATTGATCAGAGATGCCCTGTTAAACCTGCCGTGGGACCAGGAACTGTCAGTGCCACACACAGTAACCATCTTCACATCCCTCTCATCAAGGTTACATGTTTCACTGGTCCCCAAAAGGGGGACAAACTTGGTGTTCCTTGCCATCACAGTGCCAGTGCCACAGCTACCCATCCTGAAAGTGCACCTCTGCTCCTCCCTGCACAGGCAGCACATGCTGAGCCAGTAGCTATGTGTGTGTGCAGCCCAAGGGGCTACAGCAACAGTTCCACAGCACTGGGGGCTGCAGGCAAACTAGACTGTGAGCAGAGGGTCAGCAACACCATTACCAAATAGTTCATAGTATTTCTTTGAACATGAGTGTTCCCAGATGTTTGCTGCTATGGACCTGTGACACTGAGGAGAAAGATGAAACACCCTGGAGTGGGTAATTCCATTCGAACTTAGGAACAGAGAAGCAAACATACAACTTTTTCTTTCTCTAAGCTCTAGCCTGAGTAATTACGGGAAAGAATATCATGCTCCAGCCCTGACTCCCTGCTGTCCTGGCCCTTTGCTTCTCCATGCTGTCAGGGCAAGCAGGAGCCCCTCTGAGCAAGGACAAGGCTTGGAGACAGGACTCCCACACACACACACACTTTTATCTATGGGGCTTTGCTGCAGTGAGGGCAGATGCTACCTGAAATGATCCACCTGGTTGAGGATGAAGATGTGATGGCGGATCCTCTTCTTGCTCAGGAAGCGGTGCATGTAGGGCACGAAGGCCATCAGCTCCTCGAAGCGCTCCCGGAAAGGGACGAGCAGGGCCAGGCGATGGGGACCCCAGGACGGCTCATCCTCCGGTGGTAGAGGAGCGCGGGGTGCTTGGGGCGGGCAGGGCTGGCGAGGAACCCCCCGGCTCTGCTCCTCGCCGGTCACAGGCTCCTCGCCCGAACAGCTGAGCTGGAGCCAGAGCAGCGAGGCGAAGCCCAGGAGCAGTGCCAGGAAGAAGAGCGGGAACACGGGGATCCTGTGGGGCAGCAGGGCCAGGATCGGCGGGGACCTGCGGCACAGCTTGGGGTCAGCGGCCGCGAGGACCCCGGCACCTCCCTCCCCAGCACAAACCCCCTCCCGTCCCGGCTCTGCTCACCCGCCGCCGCGCAAGCGGAGCACGGCTCTGCGGCGGGCCGGGCCCATGGCAGCACCGGACAGCGGGCCAGGCTGGCTGCNCCCCACGCTGCACCCCACACCCCTCTCAAAACTCCCTACCCACACACTTCACATGCTCCCTCTCCCACCCCCTGCCGGGGCCGCTACAACACCCCACACTGCACTGGGAATCTTCAAGAGAACTCCCCATTCCTTGGTCTCCCCCCAAGTAGAAGCCTCTTGAGAAGAGCCAGCACACTCCATTGGACCCTTCCGAGACTGTTCCCTGTGGGACCCTCCTCCATCAAGGGGAAAAGCACCTTCCCAACCCTGACATCCCAGTTCTGACCCAGTTGCTCCCTAATACAGCATCCCTCCTCACTCTCCCACTCATCCCCAAATAGAGCCTTCTCCCCACCATTCCCACAGCAGACAGTGCCAGAGCCACATGTGGTGTCAGTCCTTTAATGCCTCACTTGTAGACCCCTCTCCACAGCCCACTCACATTCACAGCCACTGCTGCTCAGCCCCTGCCCCAGGCAGCTTGGCAAGTCCTGTCTGGTGGGGAAAGCACTGGAAAAAATGGGGAGCCTCCAGACTCCCCCACACAAAGGTCCGGGGGGGGGGTCCCAGCAGGCTTCATTCCCTCCTCAGTCCAACCTGCTGGACACTGAGGGCCAGGCAGGAATTACAGCTACCAGACAAATAAGAAAATACTTCTGATATTTCTTCAGAAACAGCTTTTAGAAACCACAGTTTGTACAGCTCCCCATAGAAAAGATGGGATTGGGCCCAGGCCCTCAGCTAGTAGAAACGCTTGTTCCGCTCCTGGCGTTTCTGGAAGACGACAGCTCCTACCACAGCGCAGACAATGATGCCCAGCAGCGCACAGAGCAGGAGAAGGAACACCTTCCAGCCCGTCAGAGGCCCGCTTCGGAAATTCCCTGTTGGGTCATCCACATTGTCTGCAAGGACAAAAACAGCTACAGACACCAACCCAACTCTTGACTCCTGTGGGATCTCACAGTGACTCATAGCTCTAATGTATTTAAGAGTCTGGCCCAACACTGCAGGTTTCTGAAGCCCAAACACTCACCTTTGGGTGATTTAAGGAGGCTGACACTAGGCTCAATCTTGGTCCAGTCAACAGTGTCATCTTCTATAGGATGGTCAACCATAAGCTGGAATAGCTTCATCGAGATAATGTCATGATTGTCTAGGAAACAACCACCACCAGCAAACACTGTCAAAGCTCTGAGATGTCCATTTACTCAAGAGCACTTCCCAGACAGTGGTCTGCCAGGTCCAAGTATCCTTCCCTCTCAAGCCACCCTCATGCCCCAGGTACCAAACTGCAATTTGACATGTTCCTCAGCTCTTAGATGCCTCCCTTCCCAGTTCACAGGTTCCCAACCCAAAAAGGTTTCAAGCGCCTGGTGAATAATACAGGGAAAGGAAGCCATTGAAACCATCCAGTGCATCCACAGCAATCTACACCAGGTTCCAAACAGCATGTGCTCCTGTGAGCAGAGTCACATCTCACCAGACAAATCTCCAGTGCCAGCAGAAGCACCAAAGTAGTAGCCAGTTGGTAGCTGCACCCCTGCTATGTCAATGCAGTTCTTCCACTCATTCTTGTCTTCCACATCAGTCATCACCTGCAAGACCAGGGAGGAGTCACACTAGGAAAACACTGCCACCCATTGAGCCTTAGTGCTCACCTAGCTCCAACAACCCTGCCATGAGCAGGGACATCTTTCACTAGAGCAGGTTGCTCAGAGCCTTGAACACTTCCAAGAGTAGGGCATCAACAACTTCTCTGGGCAAACTTTTCTAGTGCCTCACCAACCATCTATCCTGCCCATCTGCAGTTCTTTTGGAGCCAGAAGTACAGGAAACAAAGGCAGATGACCTTGGAAAACTATCTCCAGGCCACTTACTGATCCAGCAACACTCACCCCCAATACTGTCCCATCTAAAATGTGACATCCTGCTCCATTATATCTCACCGTTAGGCGACCTCGGGAGTACCGAATGGCCAGGAACGTGTCATGATTCTGGTTTCGAAGGTCAGCAGTGCACCCTGCCAGCTCTGTCCATCGTCCATCCTTACTGTGGTCATATGTCAGGGAGCCATTGTTCACCATTGCAGAGATATAGGGGAACACACGCTGCAGAGAAGAGAGTGCTGCTGCTTTTGGTGTGCAGGAGCCCTCAAGTTTCAGACCCACCTTCCCATACCTGGTTAGACTCTTGGATAGAGCAGGATCTTAGGCAGCACAGACAGAGCCACAGTTTTGCTGCAGAGTCAGGTACCAAGGGCAGAACAATCTGACCAGAGTTCATTTTCTATGTAAAGCTGCTTTTTAAAGCTTGTTCTGGCTAAAGAAGAGCTGCCATTTCTGACCTGTACCTAGACCTCCCCCGCCCCAAGCACACACCAAACTGCATAGCCAGGGCAACATGACCACCCCAAACTCGCACAGCAAGCACCAGACTGGGCAGCTGTACAAACAGAGCTTAGGACACAGAACGGTCAGGAATCTCACATAAGCAGCTTAGCCATGCTCACGGCTTTGTAATCAGCTGATTACATACATCAGGAAAGGCCAACTAGAGGCAAGAACTCACCTCACAGAGAGCATCAAGACAACAGGCAGCTGGGTCATTTCCAAGTGCTTTATCTTATGCAATAGATCTTGACAGCACATTTATGTTTTCTGACTGTGCATAATGAAATCCACATGGAGCAGAACAGAAGACCACCAGCCCCCACAGGATTGACCTATATTTCAGCCATGGGGAATTTTTAAGTAAAAAAGCCAGCCCAGGAATTTCTCATTTAGAGACTCAAGTTGCAACTGGAGAATAAGGCCAGAAACAGCATGGAATGAGCATCCAATGCACAGAGAAGTTCAGAAAATGTCACTGAGGATGAACGGGTGGTGCAGTTTACGCCAGCCATGTACCATCTTCTAATGCAGAAGAGAAAGGCCTTGGAAACTGCATAAGCAACAGCAGAAGACAAAGCAAGGGTTTTTTTAGATCTGTTACTGCACATACAAATTCTTTCCTTTAGCAGCTTCCATGACAGAAGAGGAAACCACTCTTATGTTAGGAGAGACCTTTCCTTCATCTGGGTGTTAAAACACCTGGAGCACAAAGCTGTGAGGAAACAACCTTCTTGGCACTCAACAAGTTCCCTGAACTACTCACCTCTGTTGCTTCATCATTGGGATACGTATCAAGGAAAATAGCCAGTCCATGAAAGTTGTCCTTGCTGCCAAAGACAGGACCTGGAACAGGGCACAACATTGCAAACTGAAGGCTCTCAGAGAGAATTTGTGCTCAGTGACTCTTACTTTAAGAGCTGACAGAGGTGTTTATTTCCAGGCAGGTAACTAAGGATGCCTGCTCCCAACATGTGCAAGACACACCTTGTGGACCCAGTGAAACCAGAGAGGTGCATACACACCCTCCCTGGTAAGAAACCTTACAGGATAGGGACAAATGTGAGCACTGGCAAGGTCTGAGCCCAATGGGACCTCCCAGATGTGCACCATACCTGGCACCAGGCGCTCCTGCGTGTACCACAGTGCCAGGCCATCCCCATGCAAGTTCTTCTTGCCGGCTCCGTGGATCTTGAAGTGCACGTGTAGCTCCCAGTCCTTGAGGAAGCACGGCTATGCAGAAAGACCACCCGGAAGCGTCAGAGAACAATCAGGAAGCTGCATTGCTTTCGCCCCCGTCTCTCCACGCCGGACCCTCCCCCGTCTCTCACCACGCGGTTCCAGATGGAGCCCTCCCGGCTGCGCTCGTCGGGCGTCAGGCGGACGTACTGGCTGGTGACCATAGTGCTGCCCTGGAAGTCCCATAGCGGCATCGCTGCAGAGCCTGCGCCTGCAACCGGGTTACAGAGAGCTGAGCTCAGCCCGGCCCGCCACAGCCCGCTAGTCCCTTCCCACCGCGCCCGGTCCTGCGCTCACCCTGATAGGGCTTCATCAGCGAGTGCTCCCGCTTTAGGTGCTCGCTGTTGCCATCCGTGAGCTCGGCGGGCACGGAGCGCAGCCCCACCACCAAAAGTGCGGCCACCCAGAGGAGCTCGCCCGCGGCCGCCGCCATCCTTCCTTCCGCCTTCCGGCGGCGCCGCGCTCGCACCCTGGTCCCGCCCCTGGCCCCACCCTTGGCCCCACCCCGCGCTGCTGCCCCGCGCAGCCAATCAGAAACCCCCACACCACCGCCTTCCCGCCTCCGCGTGCCAATCCTCGCTGGCGGCCCGTGTACCGTAGAGGATAGGGCGTGGCCAGTGAGTAGGGGCGGGGCCCCCTCCCAGCGTACACTGCGCGGGGGCGCGCGGCTTGGCGGGAGTTGCAGTCCTGTGGTCAGCCTTATGTGCGGCACGTGGGCGCGCGCGCGCGGGTCGTGGTGCCCGCGGAAAACGTGACTAGCGACCCGCGCGAGCCGCCCGTCGTCACGGCAACGGTCCCGGGATGGTGGTAGCGGGGACACGGACTGAGCCGGGAGGTTCCGGCGCCGTCAACGACCTAGGTCACCGAATAGGGGAGCAGGGTGCGGCTCTGTCCCAGCCCCACAGAAAGGACGGGCCGAGGCAGCGCGGGGGTCGCAGGCAGCTTTATTGAGGGCCCATGGCCTGCGCAGCAGCAGGGCCCGGTGCAGCAGGAGGCCCCTCGGCCCGCAACTCCCACAGCTGCTGCCCACCCACCCATCCCAGAGTTGTGGACACTTAGCCACGGCGGCTGCAGTGTCCGGGGATCTTCAGCGGGCTGTAGAAGCTGCAGCGTCAGGACACTGTACTGTCCAGGATCTCTTGGTTGCAGAAGTCCGTGCTGTCACCAGCTGGTGGAATCACTGCATTGGAGACTGCTCAGCCAGGTGTCTTGGTGCTTGTCCCATGTTCTTCTGCACACACGTAGGAGCTTCTCTGGCCAGTGAAAGATACTGAACCGTGGCTTTCCCAAACCAGCTGCCATGGCTGGGACAGTGCCAGTCACATTCACAGGCAGGGGGAAGGAAGATGCACTTCTGCTGAGTGGATGTATCATATCTGATGGTGTAGCCTGTAGTGCAGAGGGGTGCCCAGCATGCCTTAGGCAGTGTGTGCCTCGCAGAAGCCTCTGTCCCAGCAGCATGGGTGGACAAGTCCTGAGTAGGTTCTCATTCGGGAAGTATGCAAGTCCTTGATATGGGGACATGTTCTTTATACCAAAGCATGGGAGATGTGGGAGAGTCAGGGTTTATGAGGAGCCCATGGGAGCCCAAGAGGCAGGGAGTGTAGAAGCTGACTTATTACAGGGTGAGTAGCCCATCTTAGTACAGCAGTCTGATGCTCAGGATCCAGTTGAGCCTTTGCAGAAACAATAGGGATCAGGGGGGTTGGTCATGGTTTAGGGATGCTCAGTCCCATCTGGCACTTTGTAGCCCTCACTTCTTCCTGTTCATGATCTGGCTGGAAATCCAGTTCATCCCATCCTGGAGGAAAAGGAGATGTGAGCACAGCCCCAAGACCATGGCAGGTCCCACCTCTGCAGAGCCAGCAGATCCCCATTTCTACCTGCACTCCTTCCCCAGACAAGGCTGAGCATGCCTGGATCTGCCATTCACGGTCCCGATAGGTGTGAAGACTCAGCCCTTCTGCAATATCAGCTGCGGGTGCTGCAGTCACTAGGTCTTGCTTGTTGGCAAACACCAGCAGTGGGACCCCTGTGAGTGACTCCTCCTCAGTGAGCTCTGCCAGCTCCTACCAAGAAAGAACCATTTTCAAGGGCTGCTGCCCATTGCTGTCATCCTCCACAGAGTTGCCCAGGGCAGGCTGGGGCACCTGAGCCCCCTAAAATGCCCTTTGCCCTCTCTCTGGGACTCTTAGTGCAACCAAAGAAGCCATAAGATCTCAAATTCCCGAAGGAGAGCCATACATCCATGAAGCTCCATCTGTCCTGAAGAGAGCTTGAGAGCTTGTACTACCTGAGGGCACTGAGAGCCTTGGGCGAAGGGCAGCTACAGGAGGCTACTAACAGCCCCATACTATCTGGCACACCCACTCCACTGTCTGGTGCCAGTAAGGTCAAGGCTGGCCCTGGGAGTCTCACCTTCCAGCTTCATTCCCCAAATTTACTATTCATAAACCTTGGCTCAGTCCTACTGCTGACCTTGCAATTGGGAGGTGGGACAAGAGCTGATAACCAGTGGATCACTGTCAATGAGGACAGAGTTACCCCTGTGCTGAGTACTATTGGATCATTGCATCACCAGCCTGGGGGGAGCTGGCTTGCACAAACCTGCCATTGAGTGGTGTGTGGCCCGGTGTACTGACATTGTGAGCCCTTCCCACACAGCCCTGGGGACAGTGCATTCCATCCCAGGAGCACTGCACCATGGCAGAAAGCAGCCTTGGTCTCCACTCCCCAAAGAGCTGGTGCCAGATGGGTCCAAATCCCAGGACCCAACAGCCATCCCTCACTGAACATCTCATACCTGTCCTGTCTCCTCAAAACGCTTCTGGTCTGCGCTGTCAATTACATAAATCTGCCATGGGGACAAAAGGGACTACAGTTAGCAGCTGCTCCTTACCTGGCTGCATAGCCCCTCTGACTTCTGCAGGAGCTATGTGACTCTCTGTTGCACAGGGAGCACATCTCCACTCCTGAGGCTGGGGGTCCGTGTGTGGTCTCCATACTCACCAGCAGATCTGTGCTGCCCAGATACTTCCTCCAGTATGGGCGGATGGAGCGCTGCCCCCCGATATCCCAGACATTTAACTTGAAGCCATGCGAGTGGACACTTTTTATGTTGAAACCCTTTGCGGGAACACAAACACCACTGTCAGCCAAGGATAGAGTAGACGTGCCACCCTCCTGCAGCTCCCTTGACCCATCTATACACCTACCTGGGTGGGTGTGATGGTGCTGACCTCCTCAGACGCCAGGCGTTTCAGTAGTGTGGTCTTCCCTGCATTGTCCAGCCCCAGCAGGACGATGCGGAGCTCCTGCTCTGGGGAACCCTTCAGCCTCTGGATGACAGAGAGCAGCCCCTGGGGGCAGGGGGTGCCAGGGGAGTCCTGTGGGGTGCCAGGTCACTGCAGAGACCCTTGTATTGGAAGGGAGATCTGGGCACACTGTTGGCCATGGGTACCCTGTGCCTACAGCCTGAGCAAGTGCCAGGGCTTAACTCTTGAATTAGTCCCACAGCAGATCCACCCAGCCCCATCTTCTACCACATCCTACCTTTACTGTTCCTGCCCTGACAATGCTGTCAGGTCCTGGGTATGCTGTGGGGCACAAGCCCAGGGCATAGCCCTGGTCCTGCTCCACATGGCAGCTTGTCACCACAGCCAGGAGCCGTTGCTGGTGCACCCACCCTGGCACAGTCAGGGTGTCAGTGGACCCCACTTACCTTCTGCACATCACCCATGGTCTAGGAGTCACTCTGGCTAGAAACACACCTGGGGAGCTGCCGGGGGCTTGTCCCCAGGGCCCACCAGCAGGTCTGTGACTGGCACGCACCCCTTCCCCTGAGGGAGGAAGAGGATTATGTGCTCCAGAATTAGCTGCTGTTTCTTCATTTACCCACAGCATTAAATAATGCCCTCAGCAAATCCCCCAGCCAGCTGTCACCCTGCCGTCGCCTACTCCCCTGATAAACCAGGTCCCGTTGGGCTGGGGCACTGGGGCATAAGGCGCCCATCTCCTTATGAACCCAGGCTCCAGCTCAGGGTTGGCAGCACAGCAGGAGGATATGGTATCCAGGCACCAGAGGCATTACTGTCGTCAGAGTGTGCTGGTGGGATGGAGCTGTGCAGCCCATATGTGATCCTGGAGAAGCACTGCAGCCTGTGAAGAAGGACCCTGCCCAGGCATGACCAGGTCTTGGTGCACAGCATGGACACAGCCTTCTGTGTGAGGGGTGCTGCCTCAGGACATCTGTGGTCCCCACATCCCAAGCAGAGTGATGTGGCACCAGCACCATGACCCTTGAAGGGCTGCAGGAGGTAATGCTGAAGGAGGTAATGCTCAAGGACACGTCAGCCACTGCTGCAGCTCCCTGCTGCCTTCCAAGGGAAACCGCTGGTCCTGGAGCTGGTCGAGGGCTGGGCTGTGGGCAGCCAGAGGTCAGGGGTGGCACAAGTCAGCGGTCTGGATAAGCACGAACTTCTTCCTAGCGTTCCAGCTGAGCTCAGGTTTGTGAGGGGCTCATCCACTGCCATTTGGATTAAGTATATGAATTAACCAGTATGTTTGGTTTTTGTATGCTGCAGTTTGGTCCTTGGATCAGGTTTCCTAGTAGAGGGGTTATCCTTGTGGTGAGGACCGTGAGTCATGCACTCTTGGTGAGACATTTTTATTTATAACTCCTATTGCAAAGCCAAGCCAAACAACACAGCTACACTCCAACATCCCCCACCCCACTGCTGCTCTGTGCTACTGCAGGGGACAGAAGGGCAGCAGCAGGGGCTACCTCCTGCTCTCCCCTGCCCAGAAACCCTGACAGGGCTGCTAATGCTCTTGTGCATGTTCACCTTGGGAACACTTCATTTTTCTCTGCATAGATCTGCACCCAACTTAATGTTAGGGTTCTGCTTTTGATAGGTTAATCATCCACCTTACATCCCAGTCATTAGCATTTTCGTGAGTGGGTTGCCATGGTGCTCTGCAGTTTATTCTGTAACTGTTAGTTTCTTGTATTTTCTAACAAATACCCTAAAATATCTCTAACTGGTTTGTGGTTGCTGATCAACAAGGAACCCTGGCCTAGAAGCTGGGTAGAATTGCTTAGGCATCAGTTTGGTGACTCCAAGCTGCACGTCCACCACTCTGCTCTGCCACGCTGTGCCAGACTCTGTGGCAGCTTTACCTGAACCCCCACAGCAGTGGCACAGCTCTGGGAGCCACCCCTAGACCCAGTGTTTGTTGTGGGGCTGGGAAGCAACTGTGTGCCCAACTGGGTGCCACTGGAGCAAATGGCATTGGGCTGGTGGAGAGGTGCATTGGGTGTGTTGATGCCCCCCTGCACCTGCACCCCTATTCCTTAGGGTAATGTGATGCCTGAGTAGAACCCCTGAGCCCAGGCTACTGGGAATGGTAGTGGGGTGGTGGCTGCAGAGCAACACAGGCAGTGCTGGTTGTGGGAACTGGGTGAGATGGGAATGGGGATGTAGATGTGGATGGGGTCACAGATACGGATGCAGATACAGATGGGATTGGGGATATGGATAGGGACAGGAATGGAGATGCAGATGGGGATAGGGTGATGGATGAGATACAGAGACAGGGGTAGGGATGGGGATGTTGATAGGGACGGGAGTGGGATGGGGATGAAGTGGATGAAGATGTCGATGGGGATGCGGCAGGCCCTCCGAGGCTCTCGGCCCG
>VZRI01002788.1:239215-275826 GCA_013397515.1 Upupa epops
AGGCTCTCGGCCCGAAGCTGCAGCCGGTGTTCACAGGGGCGGGGCCGGGGCCAGTGGCAGCGCGGAGCGGGAGGGCGGCCCCGCTGCCCCCGCTGCGGTCGCGGTTCCCTTGGCGACACTTCCTGTGGCAGTCAAAAGCGGTAGTGCCGTGAGCGCCGGTAGTGCCGCTAGTGCCGTGAGCGCCGGAGCGGACCGGACCGGGAGAGACGCGCCGCTGGCCGGGGATGCTGCGGGGCCGGTAGCGCTGGGCGGGGACCAGGTCCAGGCATGAGGGGCTCGAGCAGGCTGCTGCCGGTCCACAACGGCCGCATGGTGAGTGCCGGGGCGCCGCTGCCATCCCTGGGGCTGCCCCGCCCGTGGCACGGCGGGGGACCGGGTGGGGCGCAGAGGATAACGGGCTAATGGGACTAGGTACCGGGAAGACAGCGGGTGCGGAGCTGGGCATTGGGCAGGCAAGGCAGTATCGGGCTTAAGTAATCTAAGCAGGCAGTGATGTAAAAATGTGTTAGAGCAAGGAGCAGTGTATGGGCTAGGAAGCAGATCTATAGGGCTGGGGTAATGAGACTGTGATATGGGTATGTATGGCACTGGGGGAATGGGCCAGCAGCGATGTCTGGGGATGGGATAAGAGGAGTCAGCAGTGCTGGCGTGTGTGGGACTGAGTGTCACAGGCAGGGCAGAGCTCTGTGGGTGTGGGCAGCAAGGCTGGACAAGCAAGGAGCTAGCAAGATTGGGGTATGTGGGGCTGGGGTAGGGAGCAAAGCAGCATTGAATGAGGTAGCAGGGACAGCAGGAGTGGTATAAAGGAGCTGGCATGTAGGGGGCTAGGCTGGGGAAGGGCAGGGGGTGTGCAGGGCAGGCTGGGGTGTATGGGAATGGCAGTCTGAGGTGCACTGGCCCAGGTCAAGGGCACCACTCCATTGCGGCCCTAGATGGGTGATGAGAGACAGGGCTGTGCAGGGTGGCTTGGCTGGATTTTGTCTGCAAAGGCTTTGCCCATCTCCCTTCTTGCCTTGGGTCTTGGGGAACCACATCCCTGCAGTTGGTAGTTGGAGTGGCACAGGAGATGCTGCAGAGCACCTCATTCTTCTGTGCCCTGGGCTGACAGTCCCCATTTTTGTTCTTCTGCATTCCAGTACCCCCAAGCCTTAAGGAAGGAGGGAGCAGGCACTTTGCCTGGCTAGGGCTGTGGTTGTCCTTACTTCCCTCCCCTCCTCCCCTCCTCTTCCTGTGCAGGGAGGCTGTTTCTCTCCTCCCTGGGCAGCAGTGGCAGGGTCACAGCTGACAGCATCTGCCTTCTTCCATCTGCTGGCTGGGACCCTGGGTAACAGAGGAATGGGAAGTGGGAGAAAAGCTGTGCACCCTTTGTAGCCCCCCCTCCCGCCCCACCCCAACTCATGCCCTGCCTTTACCATGGGGCAGCTATCCCAGCTGCAGCTCAAACCACAGTGGTGGTTGCCAGCAGCCAGTGTCCCTTGCTCCTGGGTTCAGACTGGGCTTGCTCTGATGGTGATGTGTGCCCAGGTGCCACTCCACCACACTGGCACACACCATGTGCCCCCTCTCACCTCTCTGCTCTCCACCCCCACAGGGCCCAGCTGTGTCGGATGGAGGTAAGGCTGCTCTTTGCTCTGGGCTGGTATCATCTTCAAGGGAGGGAGAAGCCCACAGCCAGCCTGGTGCCAGGGGTGAGGAACCAGCAGAGAGGCAGATCCTGTGTCAGCACAGGCTGTGCTGTGGGTGGGTGCATGGCCAGGCTCTGCAGTGCCAGGCTGAGTCCTTTGCCAGGGACTCACTATACCCACCCCATCCCACCTGCATTGCCCTGTTGTGCCTCTCCATCCCTTCTGGCTATGGGGGCTGAGTTGCTCCCTGGATCAAGCAAAATCTGGGTACCAGCCAGACCTGTGTTCCCTAGAGGGGCACTTCTGTCTGCCCATCTGTCTCATTGTGCATTGGTTATCTCAAACAGCTCTAATCTGCTACAGGATGCTTCTAGTGTGGGGTGCTGGTGGCTGATGCTGGAATGTGCATATACAGGGTGTGTGTGGTTATGCCGTGTTTTGGGCAGAAGGGCAGGAAGCTTGGCAAAGCAGCAGCCTGCCACCTCCTCTGCTCCCATTGGCTTTGCTGGGAAAGCCCTGCTTCTGTACCCTTACCTTCTGCAAATGACCTGCTACTCCCAGTTGCTCACCAGCCAAACCAGTTCAAAAAACTGTGGTTGCCCCAGGTACTTCTGTTGTTTTGATGGAGAGACTCCATTTGGTTGCATGGTCATCTTGGGTTTCCCCAGAGAGGGTTTCCTCAGGACTGGGAGTTGGGGGTGTCCATTTGTATTCCTTCCTCTCACTGGATTTGTTTCTCATGGCCGGAGAAATGGAGAAGGTAAGTTCAGACGCCTCTGAGCTTCCCTCCATGTTGTGCCCTCTGTGTCCTCTTCTCTCCCTGTCTAGGTGCCTTATACACACATTGACTTTATTCCACTGGGAGATGAGTCACAGGTGGAGTCACAGTGACACAAAGTCAATGCTGGCAGGGAGGGCTGCCACAGAGGAAAGTGCCAGCTGTGGCATCAGGGCACAGTCTGCAGAGGATGCTACTGTGATGGTACTTAAGTTCTCTACCTGAGGGCTTTCCAGCTCTGGACTAAGTTACTGCAGATAAGGAGGGCTACTGGTGATGTGGAGTGATGCTGGGGGACACCCAAGCAGCCAGAATTGACCCTGTTTCTCTCTCAGAGTTAAATGCCTCCAGGGCCCATGGCAGTAACCACAGTGTGAACAGCCTGCCAGGACCTCCAGCCACCTGTGGCTCCACACAGGGCTCTGTAGTCAGCTGGGCTGAATCTTTTGAGACGCTGCTGCAGGACCATGTGGCTGTCACCTACTTCACTGTGAGTGACATAACCCAGACCTTGGTCCCCGTTCCTGCCTGCCACTGGCAACTGGCTGTCCCACAGCCAGCCAAGACAGCAGCTCTCTCTGCCCCACAGGAGTTCCTCAAGAAGGAGTTCAGTGCTGAGAACGTCTACTTCTGGCAGGCGTGTGAACGCTTCCAACAGATCCCAGCCAGCAACACACAGCAGGTACCAGACTCCACACAGCCAGTACCAGCCTCCATACAGCCACAGTGCAGTCAAGCCTGGGCCATCTAACTGCTGGGAGGGACCTCAGCAGAGGTGTAGGTGGCTGTCATGCCTGCATGTCCCAGGGTTCTAGCAAATCCCTCTTCTGGGAGGTTGAGCAGACTGGAGGCTGTTACAGGAGAATAAGGAGATGGATGTGATGGGCGTCTGAAAAGGCACAACTGGGAAGGAACAGGATAGAGCATGGTGTGCTTCTTTAGCCTCAGGTAGCCAGAGGATGGAGAGTGCTGCTAGGAGGACGAGACCAAGGAGCAGAGAGCCAGACTAGGGACCCTGGGGACAGAGCAGTTCCTACCATGGGCTGTACTTCCATGGACTGATGAGCATGTTGTTGCCAGAGCCTGGTGCTGGGTGGGGTTGGCTGGCTCCTGGTACCAGGCTGGTCCCAGAGGGGATGTGGCACTTCAGAGATCAGGTAGCTCTGTAAAGTGACCTGCTGGATAGTAGTGAGGAGGGGAGTCCTGACCCCTACTGCTTCCCCAGCTGGCCCAGGAGGCACGGCGGATCTATGATGAGTTCCTTTCCAGCCACTCAGTCAGTCCTGTGAACATCGACAAGCAGGCCTGGATAGGGGAGGACATGCTGGCAACCCCCTCCCCCGACATGTTTCGCCTTCAGCAGCTCCAGGTACAAACAGCACCCATGCTCCACCCCTCCCATAGGATGGGGACTGCAGGACCACCCCATGTATCACCCAGTATTGCTGCTGTTGCCTTGGGGGTGTACCATGCAGCAGTGGCTGGAGTGAACTGTAGGTGGGCAGGGGTCTTAAGCAGACAAATCCACCCTTTACAGATCTTTAACCTGATGAAGTTTGACAGCTACACACGCTTTGTGAAATCCCCGCTGTACCAGGCCTGCCTGCGGGCAGAGAGCCAGGGGCAGCCTCTGCCTGACCTGCGGCCCCACTCCCGCAGCAGCAGCCCCTCATCTGATCTCAGCAAGGTGAGCAGGGTGGGAATGGAGGACAGGGTGGGAATGGAGGACAGGATGGGAATGGAGGACAGGGTGGGAATGGAGGACTGTGAGAAAACAGTGCTGGGTCCCTTCCCTGCTCATCAGAGCAAACCCAGCCCCAGGCTGAGGACAAAAAATGATCAGGGGACTGGGGAAAAAGAAGGGGCATCCTTGGATGTCCCTATGCTTAGACGCTCCTCTGTTCACTCCAGAAGTCAAAGCTCAAGCTTGGAAAGTCCCTGCCACTGGGTGTAGAGACAGCAGGCAGTGGTGCCAACTGCAGCCCCCGACGGTCCTTCAGGAAGGGAGAGCGGCGGGAGCCCTCCTGGGCAGGTCAGTGCTGTGTTGAGTGGGGCAGAGGGGTCCTAACACCCCTGAAGGGTGTATGTGGTGGTCCCCACCAGTATCTGTCTGTCTGTTCTAGAGGGGAGAGAAAGTGGTGGGAGTGCCCTGCTGTGGCGGGAGTCCCAGGGTTCACTCAACTCCTCAGCCAGCCTGGACCTGGGCTTCCTGTCCTCCTCTAGCACCACCAGCCCCTGGACTGAGGTGAGTCCTCACTGCACCGGCTCCACAGCATCTTGCTGCCACCAACCGGGCTCATCCCACCACATCCCTCCTGCAGGGCCATCGTAAGAGCCTGGGGGGCAGTGAGGCAGAGCTGACAGCCAAGCCCATGAAGTACTGCTGTGTGTACCTGCCCGATGGCACAGCCTCACTTGCCTCTGTCCGGCCTGGACACTCCATCCGTGACATGCTGGCAGGAATTTGTGAGAAGAGGGGCTTCAGCCTCCCTGACATCAAGGTCTACCTGATGGGGAACGAGCAGGTAGGGAGGGCAGGGGAAGAAGGAGTGAGTTCCTGCCAGCGAGATTGTCCCCAGCCTGGCACCAGGTGCAGCACCGCTTGCTCTCTTCTGATAGTCTCTGCCTTGCAGAAAGCACTGGTGCTGGACCAGGAATGCTCCGTGCTGGCAGACCAAGAGGTGAAGCTGGAGAACAGGATAAGCTTTGAGTGAGTGGGAGCTTTGGGACCAAAGCTGTTGCCCACATGTGTCTCGTCCACATCACATGTGGCCGCCCAGAGTGCTCTACACCCAACTCCCCTGGCAGTGCCCAGCTCTGCCAGGCTATCCCTGCTTACCTACAGACAGCTTCCTCTCCCCTCCACAGCCTGGAAATCTCCTCCCTCAACAAGACCATCCGCATCACAGCCAAGTCAACCAAGCGCATCCGAGAGGCTCTGCAGCCGGTGCTGGGCAAGTACGGTGTGAGCATGGAGCTGGTGCTGCTGCGGCGGGTGAGAGCTCACAACTTGGTGGACATGGCCCCAGCCTCTGGCAACCAGGACACTGCAGTGGAGTGGGACTGGGTTCAGGGTGCATCAGGGGCTCCTTGCAGTGACCATTGACGAGATCAACCTGAGGGCTCATGGAGAGTCACTGGTGTTTGCGATGGGCTGTCACTCCCCTGTGGGCTGTGAGGGACCAGTGGGTGTTAGATGGACTGTGGCATTCCACTATGGGCTGGGAGGGACAGGTAGGTGTGCTCTGCACTGTGCAGCCCATGACCTGGCAGGGTCTGGCCAGGTTGCTTGCCCATCCTCAGCATGGCTGCCCTTGCTGTGTCACAGCAATTGTGACACTGGCTGGCTCTTCCCATTGCAGCAAGGTGAGCCAGCTGCCCTGGACCTGGAGAAGCTGGTCAGCACCGTGGCTTCTCAGAAACTTGTCCTGGAAATGCCAGCAGGTAAAGCATGCCTTTCCTGTAACAGGTCTCCCCTCAAAGCCATCACAGGGCCAGGTTGCTTTCTGCTGGCCATGGCTCCTGCTCCATGAGATGGGCTCCATCCTGCCAATGGCTGGACCAGGGTTGGGTTGCTGGCATAAGTTGCTGAGCATTGCTTACCTTGCAGGCATGCGAGTGACAGATAGTGCTGAGGCTGCAGCTGCCCCCTCCCCACTCCAAAGTGAGGTGAGCTCAAGATGCAACCACCCTGCTCAGGTGAACCTCAGGATAGCTACCATGGTCCATGGGGAATGTGAGTGCCACTGTGGCCTTGGCCGTGGGGCTAGGTGCTGAGGCAAGAGCCAGGTGGCAAGAGGGCAATGGGGATATAGACTGGAGGATAGCTGCCTCCTTGCTCTGTTGCTGAGGCCTAGGATGCTCATTACAGGAGGGAAGCCCAACAGGAGCAGAGCCAGATTCACTGTGGGAGATGTCCTCCTCCTTCTCCCGGCCCAGGTCTTCAGCTGCCACAAACCTGAACCGCCGCACCTATGACCTGGAAGGTAAGACCTGGTGTGTCTGAAAGCTGAGGGCCTGGGGCACAACGTGGGCTGAGTGACACAAGTCCCTTAATCTGCCTGGGATGGGTGCAGGAACCTCTGAAGGTGGGGATGGACTATGGTGAGCTTAGGGGTTCCTGGTGTGCTGGAAATGGGTTCAGAGTCCCACAGATGCTGGCATGGAGCACTGAGAACATGCAGTTTCTGTGCCTGGGTTATGTTCGGGGTCACATCAGGCAGAGAGGGCAGCTGAGGCATCAGAGCAGGAGCCCAAGTGCCAGGCTCAGGTGCATGACCTGCATTTCCCCCAGGGCTGGTGGAGCTGCTGAACCGTGCCCAGAGCTGCCGGGCCAACGACCAGCGTGGGCTGCTCTCCAAAGAGGACCTAGTCCTGCCTGAATTCCTCCAGCTCCCTGGGCAGGATGACAGCAGCTGTGAGGAGTCAAATCAGCCACAAGCCCCTCACCCAGGTTCCAAGGGAAACAGCCATTCTCAGCCCACAGACCCCACACTGGTTCAACCTCCAGTTGATCATGAGCTCCGATGAGTCCTGCTGCCCGTTCGCATCCAGTGTGGTACCTCCAGCCCCTGCTGGGGTTTAATACAGGGCCCAGCCAGCCCTGCCCTGCACCACCGACACTCCCTGGACCACAGATTCATCCACATCCTGTCCCAAACTGTTGTGTCGTGTCACTGTGAGTGGTTGAGCAGCTGCCATGACCCTCAGTGGGGTCATATCCCAGTGCTCGTCAAGGGAGTCCTGTACACAGTCTGAACCCCCATGGCAAAGCACTTTGCAACGTCCCACGTGTGACTGGCACAGTTCTGCCCAGTGCCTCTGCCCACTGCCTGCAGCAGAGCTGCCTGCCTAGCATATCCTACCAGTGCCAGGCTGGCACACCCCACTGCTAGATCAGGCGGGGGTCAGAGAGCGTGGGTAGGGAGGCCAGGCAGGGCCAGTGCTGTGGGCAGGTGAAGTCAGGAGAGCATGTGTCCAACACTGGATCCACAGTCCCTGACCTGGCAGGAACAGGGCTTCCTCTGTTGTTGATACCTTTGCCAGGATGTGTGATCTGGGCCCTGCCAGCCTGTGCCCTGGGCAAGAAAGAACCAACTGTGTTGTGAGTGTGGCTAGGCCACACTCTTGTGGCTGTGCCACAAGAGAGAGCTGCCATTGTGGAGCTGGGTATCTCTTTCCTGCCCCAAGCAGGTAGAGGCAGAGCCAGCATGTTGTGCCATAGAAGCCTTCCTGCTGCTTGCAGGGGTACCCTGCATGGGGGGCTGTTGAGGTGACCCACAGGAGCAGATCCCTGTAGGTTCCTTATCGCAGCCTGTCTGGGGCTGTGGGTGCTCTCTCCTGAGCATCTCAGCCTGGTGTGGTGGTACCCAGTGTGTGTCTAGCCTGGCATCCCTGCCAGCAGCTGTAACCTTAAGCCCAGCTCTGCCAGCTTCTGTGTCCCCCAACGTCCCAGACACAGTCTGTGATGGAGACAGCCCCACTGCACCAGCCAGGAGGTCCCTCCATTATCCATTTGTGATGAGGCCTATCCTGACTGTGACAGGGATCACTGCTCCATCACTGCTGCCTGGCCAGAGGCAGAGGGGTGGCCCAGAGCAGCCCCAGGGCTCATGCAAGGACAGGGACATGGCCACCCAGCCCCACACTGCTGTGGCCACCTCTGACCCCACAGTCCTGTTCAGAGCCCTGCTGTGTCTCTATGGTGCTGCTCAGTCCCATCTGTGGTGTGAAACCTGGGGAAATAAAGAGCATTGCCTGGATGTGCATCCCTCTTCTTCCTCCACGACCAAGGCCAAATGATGCTTTTCCCATCAACGGTGTCCCACCAGCACCCCCATACCCCAAAGCCAGGGTAAGGCTGGAGCCAGTCATTGGCTCTGATGCCACCCTGCCTGTCAGCATGGAGCAATTCCAGGAACTTGTTTTACTGGCACTGCTGATGGTGTAGGGCAAGCTGTAGGGCCAGCATGGCCAAGGACTTCAGCCCTGACCCTGTCAATGAATGACAGCCAGAGCTGCCAGAGCCTCACTGGGTTAATGATTGTGGGGGCAGCTAGCCAAGAGCCCCCAGGTGCAGGGCAAGCGCAGACACCAGGCTCCTCCACAGGGCCCTGTGAGTGACCCTGGCTGCACCCCCTGACCAGAAGAGTCCCCAGGACACATCCCCTGCTGTGATGCCTCTCAGGCATTCAGCTCCATCCTTGTCAGAGGCTCAGTGATGTTCCAGCAGAGGCAGGGATGTCCCCACCCAGGCTGTCTCTGAAGACTCTGTGGTACCCAAGGGATTTCCTCTTGATCCCCCCCACCCCATGCAGTGGCAGCTGGTTTATCCATGGTGGTGGGTCCTGGGAAAGTCCAGTCCCAGAGGAACAGGGATGTTGCAGCTGCATGGCCTCTCAGTGGCCACTGTCCAAAGGTGCTGGAGCTGGAGGGGCCTTTGGCCCCTGGCTCTCCCTGGGGCAGACATGAGCATGAGCTGCCTGAGTGCATGCGGATGGAAACTTGGCCGGACGTGCTCAAGTGGTGGGTAATGATGAACAGCACCAAGCAGGTGGTGACGGCAATGCTGGCATCACTTTGCTTCTGCCCACCCTGGCATCGTGTGTGTTGGGAACACGCAAGCTGTGCCCCACACAGCCCTCACAGAACTACCAGCTTAGGCACAGCCTGAGCCAAGCCACGTGCCACCACCAGTGACAGCACACAGGGGTCACACTGGTGCTGGTGTCACCCACCACCAACACCCTGGCAGCAAGAGCTGGGTCCCCTGCAGCTGGTGCTCAGATGGCTCCAAGGATGATGGATGTGGCCATGGCCTCTCCTGCAGTTCGTGAAACCCTGGCAGCATCACCACCAAGCTCTTGCTCTCTTCTTGTGCAGGGGATGAAGCATGCAACACCAAGTGGTGGAGGCTTGGGGCTGCTCTGCCATCAGGCAGTGGGCTCTAGCACTGCCCCAGTTTTTCTCCCCTTTGCAGTGGCTCCTGCTTGCCCAGGGTCAATGCCAAGCCTCAAGACAGATGAGACGGGGTGTGCCAGTGTGTGGCACCCCAGTGTGCATGTCCTTCCCATCCCTGGGCCAGAACTGATGCAGGATGCACGGGGGTTACCCATTAACTGCAGGAATTTCTGGGGAGGAGGTGAGAAGCAAGTGGAGGCGAGGGGCAACACGGGACTCCTTAGACTTTGCTCTTACAGAATGTATAAAGGGCTGCACTGCCCCACAGGCCACTGCGCTGGAGGGACGTGGATGTGGCATGTGAACATGGTGCTACCCTGAGGGCCTGGCCAGCCTCAGGTGAGCAGGGGGCTGTCACATCCCAAGCGATGTGCCCTGTCCCCATGTTCCCTGCTTTCCCTTACAGGAGCTCGCTCAAGGTGGCATGGCAGTAGCCAGTGGCCCAGGGGACCACTGTGTGATGGGATGGTTGCTCCTCAGTAGTGTTGGCACTACAGGGATTTGAGTTGGGCCAGTGGTTCTTGGCATGTTACAGCCATGGCTTCGCTATGGTGACACGTGGCCACCTCTGCTCAGCCTCAGCAGGAGTGATGCTGCCCTACCGGAGGGAGAGCCCGGCCCTACCCCGCTGCCCAGTGCGGGGCGGAAGGGTGGTGCATGGGCCCCAGTTTGCCTACTGCCCCAGCCCTCCAGGTAGGTACTCCCAGCCCTCCTCCACTTACTCACCCTACTGGGCTCAGCTGTTTCTGGCCAGACCCTAGCCCAGGTGATGCCCAGCTCCCCTCTGCAGGGGGCCATTATGCGGGTGTCCCCTCTCTCCAGCTCTGCACCGGCTGCCGGGTGCCCACACCTGCCCCTTCACTGTTGGAGCGGTGCCTTGCCCTGACCATGGCTACCCCTGCCCCGGCTCCCCTGGGCGGCTGCGTGACGGCAGGGAGCGGTATGAGCTGGATGTGCTGCCCTGGCAAGGACCCCGGATGGGCTTGGATGAGCTGCAGAAGCCAGGTGAGATGCCTAGGGTGGTGGGCACACAGTATACAGGGTGGGAGCACAGCAAAGTCTTACCAGAGGCACTAAGGGGGACCTTGGGGTGCTGGAACAGTGGAGTGTGAGGAGAGCCACAACTTTGGCCCTGGAACTGGCAGCAGTCCCCCCTCCCTGTTCTATAGTGCCAGTCCTTGTGCTGGGACCTCAGTCAGAACCCCAGTGCCAGCAGGGGAAACCCTTAGCTCCTCAGGGTGCCACGGGCAGAAGCAAGGGGCAGGGGTTCAGCCAGCACACAGCACTCCAGAGTAGGAGTAGTAGATGGAGGGGACATGAGGAGTGGTGGCATGACTGGGGACATAAGCCCCATCCCACCAGGGACACAGGGGGATGGCACAGGGCTGTGGGAGCCAGGGGAGCTGGGGCTGTGCCACAACCAGTGTTTAACACTCTCTCTTGTCTTGCACAGAGTTGGGGTGCTGGGCCAGGGTCCAGTCCATCTGTGTCTCCCTTCTCAAGGTGCCACTGATGTTCGGGTTTCTTTACCTCTTCGTATGCTCCCTGGACGTGCTCAGCTCTGCCTTCCAGCTGGCCGGAGGTAGGGTGGCAGGCGTTCCCAAGCAGGTAGTGGCACCCTCTGTGTCAACACCATGACACTCATGCTCTCTTGCAGGCAAGGTGGCTGGGGACATCTTCAAGGACAATGCCATCCTCTCCAACCCTGTGGCTGGGCTGGTGGTCGGCATCCTGGTGACTGTGCTGGTGCAGAGCTCCTCCACCTCCACCTCCATTATTGTCAGCATGGTCTCCTCAGGGTGTGAGTGCATCCACAGGACTCCCAGGGACCTGAGAATGGGAGACAGAGTGGGCAGATTGGTCACCCTGAGCAGGGCATGTGGGGCTAGCAGGTTCCTCTGTCTCCAGTGCTGGAGGTGCGTTCTGCCATCCCTATCATCATGGGCTCCAACATCGGCACCTCTGTCACCAACACCATTGTGGCTCTGATGCAGGCTGGTGACCGCAGTGAGTTCAAACGGTGAGAGCTGGTTGGGGTGGAGGGGATTCAGGGGGCTTTTGGCTGCTTCCAGGGACCATCCAGTGCCAGCTGGTTCTTTCACACAGAGCCTTTGCTGGTGCCACAGTGCATGACTGCTTCAACTGGCTGTCAGTGCTGGTACTGCTGCCACTGGAGGTGGTGAGTGGGTACCTGCACCATGTGACCCACCTGGTGGTGGCCACCTTCAACATCCGCAGTGGGAAGGATGCTCCTGACCTGTTGAAGATCATCACAGAGCCTTTCACCAAGCTCATCATCCAGGTCTCCACAGCGTGGTGTCCCCCAGCACTGCTGTTCCCCATGCTGGTGGTGATGTCCGCAGCACATGGTCCCTTTGATGGTGGTTGTACCCAAATGTCCCAATCTCAGTGAAGATGCCCCAAAGCTGTAGGTGCTGTCAGCCTCCAAGGACCCTCTCCAACATGTGTTGTTACAGCTGGACAAGTCAGTGATCACAGGCATCGCGACAGGAGATGAGAGCCTGCGCAACCGGAGCCTCATCCGTGTCTGGTGTGGCACTACACTCCCACAGGTGAGGGGCATGTGGCCCTGCTGGGGTCACCAGACAACCTCACAGAGGGTGGGTGTTGGGTAGAGCCTGGCCAAGGACACTGTAAGCCAGCTGCAGCCCACCCTCTCCCTGCAGACGGTCACAGCGGGGCTTGGGCCCCTGCTGAATTGTACGGCCCCTGGCCACTGTAGCGTGAAGGGCATGGAGAACCTCCACAATGTCACCAGGCATAAGTGTGAGTGGGTGTGGAAGGCTCGGGCAAGGCTGGGAGCACAGGGCATGGTGCTGCAGGGAGGATTTATGGGATGGAGAGGTGCTTAGCATGGGCTGGAGTCATAATGTGGGGCAGAGCTGGGGATGTTTGGGCTGGGGTCCAGAGAGAGGGCTGTCTGGGAGGGTGTGGGCTTGTGAGCGGGGCCAGGCTGGCCTCGGCTCCTTGCCTAGCCATGCTGTGGGGCAGGTGAGCACCTCTTCACCGACACACCACTGCCTGACCTGGCCGTGGGGCTGGTGCTGCTGGCTGGGTCCCTCATCGTGCTCTGCACCTGCCTCATCCTCCTGGTCAAACTCCTCAACTCCCTGCTCAAGGGGCAGGTGGCCAAAGCCATACAGAAGGTCATCAACACTGGTGAGTGGGACATGGACCACTGAGGGGTGAATGGGTTAGGACCCTGCTTGCTACAGCCACTCAGCCCTATCTCCACCTCCTATCCTCAGATCCATCCCTGGTGGCCCCTAACCCCCATCTCTTCCTGACTCCCATGGCCCCTGCCTGCCCAGATCCCCACTCTGCCTACAGCTCTCTTGGCTTCCCAGTGTCCATGTCTTCCTTCCTCAGCCATCCTGGCCACTAGCCACCAGGCTGGCCCCACACCTAGATCCTGGCCCCACAGTTCCTTCCCCTAGCACCATGCAGAAGCTTTGGGCTGCTCCTAGCTGATGTTCTCATGTTTGTGCCTTTGTCCACGCCCATGTTGGTGGTCATGCCATGGCAGACCTCCCACATCCACTCAGCTGGCTCACTGGGTACTTTGCCATGGTGGTGGGAGCTGGGATGACCTTTGTGGTGCAGAGCAGCTCTGTCTTCACCTCAGCCATCACACCCCTGATCGGTGAGTCCCTGCTATGTGCTGGTCCTGTGGGTACTGGGCACTCAGAGGTGAAGGAGAAACTGTGTCTCCTTGTGGAGATGTGGAGGTGCTGCTGGTGAGGAGCAATGGGACGGGATGGGATTCCTCTCTCACAGGCCTGGGGGTGATCAGCATCGAGCGTGCCTATCCACTGACCCTGGGGTCCAACATCGGCACCACCACTACCGCCATCCTGGCTGCCCTGGCCAGTCCAGGGGACAAGCTGGCCAGCTCCTTCCAGGTATGGGCAACCTGGGGCCATGGCCAAGCTGGCGAGAGGCACTGAGCAAGGTGGGGGCTGGCAGAAGCCCTGTGCTTGACCCAAGGAGGATGCTGTCCCTGCAGATTGCCCTTTGCCACTTCTTCTTCAACATCTCTGGCATCCTGCTGTGGTACCCGTTGCCCTTCACCCGCTTGCCCATCCGCATGGCCAAGGCGCTGGGTGAGCGCACAGCCAAGTACCGCTGGTTTGCTGTGCTGTACCTCATCGTCTGCTTCCTCCTGCTGCCCTCGCTCATCTTTGGCATCTCCATGGCGGGCTGGCAGGCACTGGTGGGAGTGGGAACACCCTTCCTCAGCCTCTTCTTCTTTGTGGGGTTGGTGAATGTGCTGCAGGCACGCAGCCCTGGCCGCCTGCCCAAATGGCTGCAGACCTGGGACTTTCTCCCCGCTTGGATGCACTCACTGCAGCCCCTCGACCGCCTCATCACCCGTGCTGCTGTATGCTGCACTGACCGCTGCCGCAGCCCTGATGGCTGGGATGGTTGGGAGGAGCGCGAAGGGCTTCCCCAGGACAAGGCCAGGCTGGGGCTGGACAACCCTGCACTCTCTTACCCCGAAGAGCTGCCCAGTCCTGCTGTCCGGGTGGGTTCCCCTTGCCTGCCCCTGCATGGGGCCACACGGCTCTAGCCAGCAATGCACGCCTGGGCCACCACTTCTGTGGACACTCAGTTTCTGCTGTCTCTGCCCAGCTGGTGTCTAATAAATGCCAAGTGCCTGCACCCTGGGTGTTTGTCTCCTCACAGAGGTCCTGCCAGAGCTGCAGGTGCCAAACTCCTACCATCCCATGTCCACCCCCACCTTTGCTCAGCATAGCCCCACACAGATGCCAAGTGCTGGGGAAACACCAACATGTGCTACTAATGCCATAGGGGCACACACTGATGATACCACAGCTAAACCCTATGAGCAGCATCTTCTTCCACCCTCCCTCCCTATCCCCAGGGAGCTGAGCCAGCGGGGTCTGCGCTGCAATGCTATGGGCCGCGGCAGAGTTCCTGAGCTGGGCACAGCACAGAACAGCTGGCTAGAGGTTGTGGTGCTGCTTGGCTGTGTTTCAGTGAGATGTCAACTCAGCATGGTCAGGCACAGGGGTATCTGCTGGGTACCCCAATACCCAGAGCAGGAACCCATCCACCAAGTGATCCTGACAGGAGCCCTTTAACTGTTGGCTCTAAGTGCTTCTTCCACTACCCACAGATGCTTGGGCTCCTGCCAGCGGTATCAGCCCGTCCCTCCGTCCCTCCCTCCTTCCTGCCCACCCTTGTTCAGGGCTGGGACCAGCAGAGCTAGTGCAGCTGCTCTGGGAGCTCTCTGGAGTTACCAGCACTGCCACCACCCTGCATGCCTGGCTAGGCAGCCACCACGCCAAGACAACCTCCTCCTTGCCATCAGACCAGGTCAGTAGGAGAGCAGCGGTGTCCAGGATACCCCACAGGGACTCACTAATGCCAGGGCTGTGCTTTGAAACACACTGAGACCAGTGAGCAGGGTGTGTGTGGTGTGGGGCAGCCCCATGGGGCTTTGTCCACCTGGGGGATTGGGGCATCATGGAGCCAGGCAGTGTCCTGCTCAATGCTTCCGGTAACAGCAGCAGTGCTAGCAGCACGCCACACTCGCCCACAGCCACAGGTCTCATCCTGCTGGCTGCCTTGGCTGTTCTGCTGGCCACGCTACTGGGCAATGCACTGGTGGTGGCTGCCATCTCCACCAGCCGGACTCTGCGAGCCCCACAGAACCTCTTCCTGGTGTCCCTGGCCTCAGCTGATATCCTGGTGGCCATCCTTGTCCTGCCCTTCTCACTGGCCAATGAGGTAATGGGCTACTGGTATTTTGGCGGCCTGTGGTGTAGCATGTACCTGGCGCTGGACGTGCTGCTCTGCACTGCTTCCATTGGGCACCTCTGTGCGATCAGCCTTGACCGCTACTGGGCCATCACCCGGGCAGCCCGGCTTAACCTGCGTCGCAGCACTGGGCAGGTGAAGGGAATGATTGGAGCAGTATGGGCAGTGGCAGCTGTTGTGGCACTGCCAGCCCTCCTGTGGGCACGGCCAGGGGGCCAGGAGTGCCAGCTTATCCAGGAGACCTGGTACGTGCTGGCCTCCTGTGCTGCCTCCTTCTTTGCCCCATGCCTCATCATGGTCACCGTCTACTGCCGCATCTATCACCTGACGGCCCAGCGCACAGCAGCCCTCCTTGCCACCCATTCCCCACACTCTGCCAGAGCTGGCAAAAGGGGTCCAGGGCTCAGGATGCCCGGGTGGCGACAGCGGAGCCAGCACCAGAGCATCCTGCTGTGCCGGCGGCGACTGGTGCGGGCACAGGAACGGCGCTTCACTATGGTACTGGCGGTGGTGATGGGAGCCTTCGTGCTGTGCTGGTTCCCCTTCTTCTTCACCTACAGCCTGGGGGCTGTCTGTGGAGAGGGCTGCAGAATCTCCAAGCCCCTCTTTAGCTTCTTCTTTTGGATCGGTTACTGCAACAGCAGCCTCAACCCCCTCATCTACACTCTCTTCAACCGGGACTTCCGTGCTGCCTTCCGCCGGCTCCTCACCATGCCCCATCGGCACCACACCTAGGACCCACTGGGACTCTGGGGACACGATCCCCAGCTCAGCTACATGGTGCTGCAGCCAGTCCTGGAGCTGCTAGAGGACACTTCCAATCATGTCTCCATTGCCATGCCCTGGTACCTCAAGGAGTCCCCAGTCCTCTCTGGACTCGTAGCACTCAGCCCCACTGTGGACCCTGGACTGTGCTGTGCTGGTTTGTTTCTCCAGGTACTTCTAGAAATATGGGTTCAATAAAAAGAGGCCAAAGCCTGTGCCTTGGGCTGATGTCTGTCTGCTTCTGGGGAGCCTAGCCAGAGGCATCCATTGTCACCAAGATCACCCCACCCACCCCCTTTGCAGCACGGGTGAACCCACTGGTGGTGACAACACACCATGGCAGCTGTGGCTAGCATCAAGCCTCCTTGCTGCCAGGCGAGCCCCAGCTCTGCAAGACCATGACCCCAGCATCCAATTATATGGAGGACAGACCCCACATCTGCTGTGGTGGGGGACATACCCCTCAACGTGGCAGTGTCACTGGTGTCAGGTTGACCTGGCTGTGCCACTACAGGAGCCTAGTCTGAGTTCTGTGCCTCTTATCAAGAGTGTCTCCTTTGGCTGCCCATCAGCTCATCGGTGCAGCATGCCATGGGGGGACATATGGTAGGGTACAAGGGCTATGGGGCTGGGGTGGAACACCCCACACTCTGCTCAGGAGCTTCACCAGAACCTTGCTGCAGGAGAGAAAGGAAGAAAAGAATGACATGCTGAAACTGGAAAAGCCTCCCTCTCTGGGGAGACTGTGGGAGGTGGGACTCCATGAGAACAAGCTCTGGCACAGCCTGAGGTGCAAACATCCACAGGGCAACCATGGAGCAAAGGCATGAGGGCAACAACATCCCCTATGAGGGCAGGGGTTCCTTGTGCTTGCCCTGCCCAGCTCCCTGTCCCGCTCTGCACAGACACCCAGGGGCCAGGGGCCAGGGGCCAGGGGCCAGTTCTCCAGCTTTGCTGCTCAAAATAGAAAATCTCAAAACATTGAGCTGTCACTCAGCTAAAAACAGCCACTGGCGCCTGGGAGCTGGAGCCCAAGGAACATCAGCCCCTAACGGCCCCACCAGCTCCCATCAGGCTCCTGTGGCGTGGGCATGGCTTGGCCATGGGGGCTGGGGGCACTAAAGATGCAGCAGTGAGTAACCCCAGGCCATCTCCTGCATCCACTGGCCCCATGCAAGGAGGCTCGATGGCGTGAGCTTTGGTTGACTCACCTCCTCCCGGAGAAAGCCAGCACCAGCAGTTGAAGCCACACTAGACTGTCTGCGGAAAGAGCTGCCCTATCGCTTCTGCCTCGCTTCCCCTCCTGTAGCCACCTCTCACTCTTTCACAACTAAACAGCACTTTGCTGCTAAAATTACCCAGAGAAATGGTGACTTGGCAAGGCCAGACTGCTCCAGATACCCCACAGCCCTGACCCTTGCCTGGCACTAGTGGGGCTGGGCAGGGGACCAGGCAAGATCCTTTCTAGTGGTCACAAGTGTGTGCTTCTGGGATGCTGTAGGGCAGGAGGAGCGAGGAACCAGCTGGACCAGGGGAATACAGGGACTGCCCTGCATGGGCAAATGATTGCCAGCACATCCAGTGCTGGTTGCTCCTGTCCAACTGCAGCACCCGCTACTTGTCCACCTGGAGTCATACTCTGCAGCTTCAGATTGTTTCTCTGATTTCTCAAGATTATTTTGGATTACTCCTCTGACTGGCTTGGTTTGTAGTCTGCCCCTCCTCAGCCACATCTCCACAGAGCTAAAAATCAGAGTCCTGATTTCACCACCTCCAGCTCCATTGGGAACATCAGGACCCCTCTGGACACTCATAATGCACCAGCAACATCCTGTGGCAGATCATTCTTGCTGGTGGTGGGAATGGTGCTAGAAAACACCAGCTGGGAGAAAGCAGAAAGTAGCAATGTGGAGGTCAAGTGTGCAAATGCATGGAAACAGTCATCACATTTGAAGCTCAAAATAAATATGTGCCACCTTTAGCAGGAAAGCAGCTCTAAAAGAAGAAAGCTCACAGCATGAGCTCATCCCTCACAGCAGAGCAGCACAAGAGATCACATCTGAGGCATGGCCAGGCAATGCAACCTCCCAATTGCAATGTTGCGGGTTTGTATCTAGAAGACGTGATGCCTGTTTTTGAGCAGATGCTGAAGGAGACGGTGAGCTGCTCTTGGTACAGACTACATAGGCAGCAAGCACTTGGAGTAATTCGTATTATTATCAGCCTCACTACAGCCTGAGGACACAAACCTGTCCCTCCTGCTTGTCCAGCTGAGCAGCTCTTGGGAGCTAGTCAAGCTAGTCCCCACCAGAAAGATCTTACTGAGGCCAGTGGAGGAACTTGTCTATGTTCACCACCCTCATATTCAGAGCAGCCCCACTGCCACCAGCTGGTGCACAGGAGGAAGGAAGGAGGCATCATCCATGGGTTGGAGCAAGAGGTGGTAGTTGGAAGGAGGTAGTACCCACACCTGAAAGCCATAAGAGCAGAAGGCAGGGCAGGGACAGCCTGCTAGCGGGAACGAGGGGGTCTGCATCCAGAAGGAAGAGGGAGCAGGGGCGAGAGACCAACACGTGGTGCTCGAGAGAGGCAGGGCTGTGCAGGAAAATCAGTGGCACGCTAACCTAGGAGGAAGCAGGGAAAGGCTCCTGCAAGCAGTACCACCGGGCAGAGCAGAATAACGCTGCTGTTGCTGCCGCCCATCACTAAACCACCGACACTTGCTACGCCTAGCAGCAACTGTTAGCACTTCCTCCCTCACGCGTTCTTATACAGAGACTCTCGGCCCCGCCCCCTACAGAACTGCCCAATCATAAACTATTGTGCAGCAGAATGGCAACTCAATACCCAATCAGATGACGCAGAAGGTGGGTCTCTCTTCCTGCGGTGGGCACCCCTCGACTTCCGACCAATCCGTTCGCGGAACGGCGCTGGGCTGTCTGAGTGACACCTGGCTTCTCCAATCAGCACCCCCTGCCTCTTACCAGTGGGGCCTGGACAATGACGAGNCGGCGACGACGACGACGGTGGCGGCGGCGGCGGCGGCGTCTGTGGGAGGTGGCGGTGGCGGCGGGGCGCGGGCCGGGCAGAGCGCAGCGGCGCGGGAGGCGGCGGTGCCGCCGAGCCCATGGAGCTGGAGAACATAGTCGCCAACACCGTCCTGCTCAAAGCCCGTGAAGGTGAGTGTCGGCGCCGATGAGCGGGGCAGCGGGTCCCCGGTGTGGGTCCGGCAGGTTGCGATACGGGCTGAGCATAGGACGCCACCATCGGCCTCGGTTTCAGGTGCTGCCCCGGGGTAGCATGTGCCGTGTTTGCCTTGGGGGTGTTGATTCCTCCTGGTGTGGCCTCGGGACGCCTCACTGTGGAACCACCGGCAGCCCCGCCGGTTCCAACAGCCCCCAATGGTCTCGGCAGAGGGGAAAAGCCACGTGAAGGCCGATTCAAGGCTGATGAAGCGTCGCTGCCGGTTCCGATGCACCGACTATGGGGCAACGGAACTGCTGCTGCTGTGGCGGTCACAACCCGGTGCGGGTCACTGCCTGAGCGGTGCGGAGAGGGCTGAAGAGGGGAAAGTGTCCCCCCGGAGTCTGGTCCTTGGCAGAGAGGATCCGATTCTGCCAGCTGTTGGAGGACTTTGTCAGATCCCAGGAAGTGGTGGGGAAGGTCCAGTCTCTCCCGGCTCAATGTGTGAGGCTGGCCAGAGCCCGAGAGGCCTGCTAAAATCTGGTTAGAGAGCTCTGGAGATTCGATTTGTGGGAGCAAAGAGCAAAATTAGATTTACCCAGGCAGAAACGTTTCGGAGCTGCTTGAAAATCATGCTCAGCATCATGAGATGAGGCCTGGAGACTGTGGTGTGCCCTGCTGTGGTTCACAATGCCAGGGTTTGCTTTAAAACTGAGTCTGGACAGAACCAAACACTGGCATTTGTGACCTCCAGACATGAGAACCTGCAGCTCCCAGAGTGACCAACCAGCGCACCAGCTTTTGTCGGCCCTTCAGCAGAGCAGAGTTTGGCCACTGATGTGGAGCAAGGTGTGGGATAGCTACTCCGGTGCTCCCTGGTGCTTCTCAGCAGGTGGTGGGCAGCTTGGCTGCAGGCATATAGAGCCCACTGGCATGCTTGTGCCGGATAGCTCCTGCGAGAGCTGTAGGTGGCTGTGCTGCCTGTCCATGGCTCTCCCACCCATGGCACTGGTTTGAGCTCTGGCAGTCTGTGTGACGGGACAAAGTTGCTTTGCTGGCTAGGTCCAGCAGCACCACATGCTTTACCAGGTCCAGCCTTTCTGGGAAATCTGGTATGGGAGTGCAAGACTCAGTATGCTGGGGGTGCTGCTGACTGCCAGCTTCAGCTGCTGCTCTAAGATGACCATGGTCTGTGTTCTCTTCAAACTCTTCTAGGAGGGTTTGGCCCAGGCAAGGTGAAGGATCCTTCCCCCATTGTCCTCCATGCCTGATGGACTCTGGCTGTTTTCAGAGGGTTAGCAGACTCTTGTGGGTGATTCTGGGTGGAAGTGGCCCACCCTTTGCCCCATCTCCAGCTGGGGGTGCTGGATGGTTGGTGTGCAGGAGACAAGTTCCGTGCTGGGTTGTTTGCTGTGGTGTGGGGAGGGCGGGGGAGAACCGTGTGAAGGGCACTGGAACCTCCTTTCAAAGCAAACAACTCAAGGAAATGTAGCCTGCCGGTCCTCGTCCTCTGTGTGCAATGGGGCACAGCTTTGCCTTTCCTTGAGCACTTTTGAGGTACAGGTGGTTCATACACCCCTGTCCTCCCGTGGGTGCCACTGTCTGTTTTGTTGCCGCAAGCCATGGCTGACAAGAAGGTATCTGTTGCTGGTTTCTTCCACCCCTGCTTACCCTTGAGTCACTTCCTTCCTGAGTTTGTACAATCGTGCAGCCCAGCTGCTGGTGCAGGGTTATGGAGCACAGCAGTCTGCAAGTGTGCCAGGGGCTCAGACCTGGGGCTGGCCCTACAGAAGGCCACAGTGGTGGCCCAGACCCACCTGCCTGTCCAGACAAGGCCTCCTGTGGCTCAAGGAACTGGGTGACTGAGGACTGCGTCTAGGATCTGGGGCTGAATTGCACTTGCAGCAGAGGAAAGAGTGTTATGAAAGTGTTTCTCAAGGGATGAGAGATGAGGTTCAGCTCCCCCCTGAAGAGAAGGGGGTTGAAGAGATTGCCTTTGGCCCAACTTTTCCAACTATTGCCAAAGGGAGGTGGAAGATTGTGTGTTGGCAGTGGGCAGGGGGAGGGCAATCCCTGGGGGTTGCCTGATCCTGGCAGTTGGCTGTACAAATATTTCAGTACTTAGTGCCTGCTAAGATGTAAAATGTTTGGCCTATCTAGAAGCTTTCCCACCCTGTCCCACAGCATTGAGCATTCACTCTGACAGCTGGGTGTTGGATCTGGCTTTTATGAGCCTGGCTTATCTCTGGATAAAGTTGGGAGTGTCCCCACTTCACAGGTGGGAAACTGAAGCAATGAGCCCCAGGCGATGCAGTGAGTTGTCTGTGGAGCCAGGATTAGAGCAGGAATTCCTGTCTTCCAGCTTTGTGTCTTCCCTCTGAGAGCCCCTCCCTGGAGTAAGCAATCAGTCTGGAATGAGTAGGTGGTATGAACATCCTTACTACAGCAGGAAGAGCTTCACAGGGAGAACTGATCAGCTATGCAGAATGTCTAGGGGCCAAGAACTGTTGTTCATAGAGTAACCTGTGGCATTAGGCACTCTGGCCCTTGCCCCACCACTTAGGAGTTAACTGAGATGTCCAGGTGAAAGGTCTCCCATGTTCTTGGTTGGGACTTTGTTCAGCAGTCAGAATGGCTGGGCCATCAGCCTCTTGGCAGGCAGAGGCTGGAACACTTGAAGGCTCTAACACTAACCAGGAAACAGCAGTACTACTTCAGTCTTGTTCTCCTTGTCTGGGCTTGCTCCTGTAAATGGACAGAGGGTATTTCCTCTTGCCTCCCAGCAAGGCCAGGCTCCACAACCAATGTTGTGTCTCTGCAGGTGGTGGTGGAAACCGGAAAGGCAAGAGCAAGAAATGGCGCCAGATGCTGCAGTTCCCCCACATCAGCCTCTGTGAGGACCTTCGACAAACCCTTGGTGAGATGCAGCAGCTGGTGCAAGTTAAGCAGTGCCTAGGCTCTGCTCTGGAGCAGGGCTGATGTGTGAGCATGTGGGGGTGTTGGGCATCCAAAACTGAGTCATGCAAAGGTTTGGGATATGTAGCAGGGTATATATCAGCCAAAGCCCTGCCAGGATCACTGGGAGCTCGGGCTGCAGGGGAGCAAGGCTCTGTAGGTAAGGTCTAGCTGCACGATGCTCACTGGATGATGTACCTGCACACATTCTAGTCTGTACTGAGTTTCATGAGAGATACCCCACCTTTTCTGTGCAAACAGGCCTGTTAGCGCTGCAGAATGTTGGAGCATCCCTGTCTGCTGCCTTTGCATAAATAACAGAGGTCCTGATAACATCCTCTGGACCCTCCTGTCTGTGATTCAGCCCTGTTCTGTGGACCTTATTTTTTTTAAACACTAATGCAGCAGCTTTTCTTGGGCAAAACAGGCTTCCTACTCTGCAGTTCGAATGAGAGTTGTACAGTTGGGCAGGGCTTGTCCTGTCGTTTTAATACTGCACTTTGTACTTTTCATGGTTTTAATGTTTGTGCAGCAGGCTTGGTCCTGAGATCATCTGCAACTACCTGAATGGAGATTGTGGCGAGGCGAGGGTCAGACTTTTCTCCTGAGTAACAAGTGATAGGACTAGAGTTTCACACATTGTGCCAGCGGAGGTTTACATTGGACATTAGGAAAAATCTCTTCACTGCAAGGGTTGTTGTTGAGCATTGGAGCAGTTGAGTCACTACCCCTGGAGATATGTAAAAGACATGCAGATATGATGCTGAGAGATATGATTTAGTGGTGGACTTGGTTGGATGCAATGACCTTAGTCTTTTCCAGCATAAACAATTGTATCATTCCGTCATGTGAAATTGTTTTGGAGTACTCAGAGCAGGAGTACTCTGCTTCCTGGGAAGAGTACAGTTTGTTTAAGTTGACACTCTGGATCAGCTGCCATCTGTGGCACAGTGCTGGCCTTGTTTCAGAACAGGTGAAACTGGGCTGAGTGGATCTGGGAGGCTTCTGCATCTCCGGTCCTGTTCCACCCTGTCTGAGGTTTCAAGGTTCTGGCAGCCCCATGGAAATGAATGGCTCCCTTTGAGGTACATGGGACTGTAGCTTTTGGAATAAGTCAACCTCCATCATCCACACTGCAACCTCTAAGCTCACAACAGCCTGATTCTGTTGGTTCCCACTGGGAACCTCCTCTAAGGACCAGTTTGCAACCAAGTGTAGTCAGGTGGAGATTCTGCCTTTGGCTTTGCTGCAGACTGCCTCTGCAGAAATTCTGAGCACAGCTCTGACCTGTTCTCTCCTTGCAGCTCCTATCTTAGCCATCATAATCCCTAGTTGCTTCTCTGACTTGTGTGCCCTCAGCAGTGATGTCCCTCAGCTCATGCCCATCCTCTGCCTGCAGCCACCCTTCCTATGGGAGTCATCATGTTTTCCAGTACTAACTTCACCTTTGTTGCGCTGCCTATTTGCTGTGTTGACTGGTGGTGGTCTGTCCAACTCTGCTCTCTCCCTGTCTGGGGCAGTGACCATGTGATGCTTTGGGAGGCAAGTCCCTCCCCACGGCTGGCTGTCACCACCCATGTCCCCACTTCCCCTTGCGGGGAGGCACGTGAGAAGTGCTTCTGGCCCAGGTGGTGGCCACTGTGAGAGAGGTGACCCCGTTCCTAGTGCTCTTGTCATTCTTTGGCTGGGGTGGTGTGTTTTCCCCTCACAGCCTGCTAGAAAGGCATTTCTTTCCTTTCCCTAAGCTTGGCAGGACTGTGGCCACAGTGGGCCATTTACCCATTGCAGAATTAAGCTTTGTGTCCTGACCACAAGGAACTACTCTGTGTGAGCCAGGGCAGTGGCAAGTGCAGCCCAAAGCTTCTGATCTTGCCGGCAGCAAACTCTCATCCTCCCCAGCTGAAGGGAACTCCTTCCCCTGCAGAGAAGGAATCCAGCCAGTGTGGTGGAGCAGGCGAGGCAGACTCCTTCCCCCTCAAAGTGTGGCCAGTTCTGCACTCTGTTGCACCCTCAGGAAGCCACAGCTTCCTCAGGAGAAACTGCTGCACAGCGGGGGGAAGGCCAGCAGGACCCAGTGCTGGGGAGTGCTGGACCGGTGGACACTCCAGGCAGCCCTCACTGGCACAGGTGGCAACTAATACTGTTCTGGCCCATGATCAGTCAACATCTTGTGAGTGGAAGGGGAGTTAAAAAACAGAGAACTGGAAATGCAAAAGGTTTGTGCCTGGACTGCCAGATTTTGGAGAGGGGTAGGAGGAATGGGCGGGGAAGCTGATCTGTGGAGGGCTGTAGAAGTTGATGAAGAGGCAAGTGGCTGTCCCATGGAGTGGAGAGTATGTGCTGTATGCCTTCTATTTTTATGTTGCTGGTTCCAGTAGAGCCTTAGGGAATTTGAGTGGTTTGTAAGTCATCAAAGCAGCTCTTGGCCTCCAAGATCCAAAATAAGCTTGGTTTGTTTCTTGTGTTCTAAGGAAAATCAAGTGTTTGGAGTAGTTAGTTGGTCTCCTGGGGCTTGCAAACAGAACCTCCAAGCAAGTAGGAGACACAGCATCCCAAAGGAGGGAAGGCTGTACAGAGCAGCAGGTCAAACCTTTCAGTGAAAAGAAAACTTCCACAGGGGAACTCGGTCAAGCTCAGTCAAGCCTCTTGTCCCTGCTGGGTGCATTTCACTGTCCTGGAAGTCTCAGGCTGGTGGGACCTGTCAGCAGCCAACTGATGACTTACGAGCCCCTGCACCACCCCACTACCTGGGGTTGGGACAGGGGCACTGGACTCTAGCTGCCCCTTTGGGAGTTGGACATGAGTGATGTTCTCTGTGTTTGCAGAGCGGGACTATCACAGCCTGTGTGAGAAGCAACCCATTGGGCACATGCTCTTTCGGCAGTTCTGCGAGACACAACCTGAGCTGTCACGTTGCGTCAAGTTCCTGGATGCTGTGGTATGAGCAAAGCTTGTTGGGGGAGGTGGGGATGTTCTTGGCACCTTGAGCCAAGAGCCCTGCTTGGCTCTGGGTGCTCTAGCAGTTGCCAGGTACTTCTGGGAATGTAGGGTTTTCCTGACTGGGCTGGGCCTTTTCTTGGGGAGCTCTTTGTTGGAGATGTCTTCTTCCAGGATAACATGTGAAAGCCTGGGCAGAGGGTGTTGCTGCTTTGCAGCTGTTGCCCAGTAGCAAGGCTCAGTTCCTGGCTGGACCTTCTCCTCATGCTGTTTACTCTGCACAGGCAGGGTACGAAGTGGCTCCAGATGAGAAACGGAAAGAATGTGGGCAGCACCTGATCGAAAAGTACTTGAAGCCAAATGTAAGTAAAAGGATTGTTTGCTGCCTGCAGTAGAAGAGCAGTTGGAATGCTGACAGCTGTCATTGCCCATGTCCTGCCACAGTGAATGTGCTGGGCAGCATGATGAGGGCACTAACTCCACAAGCCACCATGTTGGTTTTCCTACTGACCCTGAAGCAGATTGGTACCTGTGTGCCCTTCTGTGGGCTTGTCCTTCCTGGCAGGACCCTGAGGCTCAGCTTCCTATGTCTGACTTCACCCCTTTGTCTCCAGAGTGAGGATCATGTGCCTGAAGTTCCTTCACAGCTGGTGGATGCCTGTTGTGAGAGGCTGGAGCAGGAACCTTCTAAGGAACTTTTCAAGGAATCCACTAAGTAAGTTAGAGGACTGAGGCCTGCCTGCAGGTTGCACCACAGCACTGGGTAGATGCTGCAGCTAACCTGCTTTGTCCCTCATGGGAGCATGAGGATTGGTGCTAAAGCCAGGTTCTTGGGAGTTCTGGGGTAGTGGTTTGTAGTCTGCCTGCAGGAAAGCAAATACTAGGAGCAGCTGTGAGCTCTGGGAGCCACAGGCTGTTGCAGAAACCTCTGTCGCTCCTCGAATTCTGCTATGGGTCTTAGTTGCTATTTGGGAAGACCCTGTTTCAGTGAGCTTCACATCTGGACATACTGTTCCTAGTCTTGTGCTTCAATCTCATAGGCTGTCCCAGTGCCAGCTGTCCTGTTCCACTGGCTGCAGATGTGGCTGTTGTGGTTAGGTTACACTGGCTGTTGCAGCAGGGATCTAAGTTCTCTTCTGTTCCCATCACAAAAGCAGTGACTGAGGCCCTGGCTCCAGCTGCAAAGCAGAAGCTGTTAGGCAAATAGAGCTTAGGGATTTTGCTCCTCTCTGATCAGTAGCTGGAGCACATTGCCTTATGGAGTGCAGGGCTGTGGCAATGGGCTTGTTGCAGTATTCTGAGGAGTGTTAACTCTGTGTGTGGTAACTGGTGTCACTGTCTGAATGCAGAGCCTCAGGGCTGGGCCTTGCCTGCTCTTGGCAAGCTCTGAAAGGGGAAGAGCCCATCCATTTCTCCTTGATGCATGTCTCCAGTCTAGACACTATGTCTAAGGTTCTCTACTCTGCTGGGCAGCCCTGACACCAGTTTCTGAGGCAGTCAAACACAATCCCCTGTGGCCTTTTGTGCTGTGTATTCATCTGAAACTGAACAACTCGGTGCCTGGTGCTGGACATTTCTAGCAGCTTTTGAGAGCTGATTACAGCCCTGCTTGTGCATTTGCCCTGAAAGCAGTGGAGTAATTGCAAGGAGTCCCATCATCCCCCTTTGTCTCACAGCCCAGGCTGGTGCTCAGGCCACAAACAGCAGTGCCAGCCTTGTCCCAGGATGCTGTGTTAATCACAGTGGTGCCTCCAGCATGCTTCCTTTTGCACCAGGCTTAGCTTGGAGGGGAGGCTTTACAGGCCAAGGCTGTGTGGGTGATTCAGCACCAGGCTGGGTAAGGGGTGGACTACCAGCTTTTTCAGTGACTGTGATCAGTGCCTTTTTCTGGCTTTGCTCTCTTCTAGGCTTATCCATGACTACCTGAGTGTGGCTCCGTTTGCTGACTACCTCGACAGCTTATATTTCAACCGCTTCCTGCAGTGGAAATGGCTAGAACGGTAATGTTCCCCAGCATCGCTGGGAGAGCTGGCCTCTGCTCACGCGGACTGTCCAAGGGATCTCTTGGGCTCCTTCCTGTGGTGAGCCATGGCAGGAGCTAAGGGCTTGGCCTTGCTCTTCAGGGCTCTTCACTAACACCATCACTCTTTACCAGTTCCTTGCATACCTCACAGGGAAGCAAGGTCTGCTTGAGCCAGGGTTTGGGGTGAGCCACAGTCTCCCAGGCCAGGGCATGGGGCTGGTTCAGGCTTCAATCCCTGATCTCTGTTTCCATCTCACTCCAGTTTCCTTTCCTTCACAGGCAGCCAGTGACCAAAAACACTTTTCGTCAGTACCGTGTGCTGGGCAAGGGTGGTTTTGGGGAGGTGAGTGACTACCATTTCCTCTGCATTTGGGGTACCAGCAGCCACCATTGCCTGCTGCCAGATGCAGACCTGGCTTGGCCATTAAGGTGCCAGATGCTGCTCCAGCACATGGAGGCATTTGCTAGTGCTTGGGGAGGGACTGTGGGGACTCTGTGCTGGGCCAAGCATCGCAGCCCTCTGCTGCTTGTCTGTGACAACCTTCTCACTAACCTCAGAGTGAGACAGGTTCAGGGACACCTTTGCTCTTCTGTGCCTCTTCTTAAGAGCAGAACTTGGACTCCCCCAAACCCTAGAAATGGCAGCATGAGGGTACTGAGCTTTGTCCCTCCTCCAGGTTTGTGCCTGCCAAGTGCGTGCCACAGGGAAGATGTATGCCTGCAAGAAGCTGGAGAAGAAACGGATCAAAAAGCGGAAGGGAGAGGCCATGGCCCTGAATGAGAAGCAGATCCTGGAAAAAGTGAACAGTAGGTTTGTAGTAAGTACATGGGAATTGCTCTCACTTTGCTGTGGTGGTTGATTCTTCTTCCAATCAGCCGACCTGGCACCAGTATGGAGAGGCAGAAGTTGGACCGGTTCACAGAGTAGGGGCCTTGTAGCTGCAGATCTCTCTTAAGGCTAGAGTCTGGCAGGACTTACTACTGCCTCTGTAAGGTGCTATAAATGGCCCTAAAGTCAGGCCCAAACACCCATCTGGTGTCACAGACAACTCCTTAACCTCTGAGGTGCAAGAAGCAGTGAGAAATGTCTCTCTAGACAGCCGAGTGGGCAGAAGCCTGGTCCTGAACTGTATGGTGGGGAGCACTCTCCATGCCTGCACTGAGGTGTGGACAGCCCAAATCTTCCCTCTACAAAGGATGCATTAGGGGCTGCCCCAGTTAATACTTGCTTGGCCCCATAGAGCAATGCTGGCTAATGGAAATAACCACCCTGTCTGAGGAAAGATGGGGTATGCTGGGTTTGCTGGGCACTTCCATGTCCTGCCTGGGTTTGAACAGTTTGCCCTGTGCCTACTGCTAGCAAAGGCCCAGTCCTTCTGCATGAGGAAGGCTGCTTGGGTGGCAAAGTGCCCATCAGAGTGTATGTACCTCCTGCTTCCAGCTGTGTCTTCTAACAGCCTTTCTGCCCTGAATTGCAGGTGAGCTTAGCCTATGCATATGAAACTAAAGATGCTCTCTGCCTAGTGCTGACCCTCATGAATGGAGGGGACCTCAAGTTCCACATCTACCATATGGGAGAGGCTGGCTTTGAGGAGCCCCGGGCAGCTTTCTATGCTGCTGAGATCTGCTGTGGCCTTGAGGACTTGCACCAGGAGAGGATAGTGTACAGGTGCGCACTGCCTGGGTCCTACTGGGACACCTTGTATGGACTGCAGAAGCAAGAGGGTTCCTGCTGCTCTTACTAACCCATCTGGGTCTGTCTGCTCAAGAAAATAAGCTCAGGCTTGAAAGCAGCCCGAGCTGGGTGAAAGGATCAGGAACAAAAAGCTGATCTCATAGGAGAGCTTAGCTTGGCTTCCTCATGCTGGTAAATGATCGCCAAGAACAGGATGTGATCATGCTGTGAATGCCTCAGGGTTGGCTTGGGTGGTTCGCTCCCATGGGCAGTACTCACACTAGAACAAAGGCTACCCCATCACTAGAGACCCAGAGCTGGGCAGGAGGGAGAACACTGATTGTATGACTGCTCACTGGACTGTGTGATGCAGCATTAGGAACAGCATGGCTAAACACAAGGCAGAAAGTCCCTTCTGGTCCTACCTTGTGCCTTGCACTGGGGAAAGGAAAGCAGAAGTCCCTGCTCCATCTCTATTGCACAGCCTGCCCCATACTGAACTCTGTAACTGTGAAGGAAGAACTGAGCACAGGCTCACTGCCTCCTTGCAGAGGGCTAAAGGCTGTCATGTTCTGCCTCTCTGCCGGGGAAGGGCGAACTTGCAGGGCTGACTGAGGCAGGGGATGAGGGGAAGCATATCTCTGCCCAAGGCAGGGGCATTACAGCCCTTTGCTGCTTATCTGTGACTTCTTGAGATGCCACTTGTGTCCTTTCCTTTGACGGTGGCATTCTTCGTTCCTAGGGACCTGAAGCCAGAGAACATACTGCTGGATGACCACGGTGAGTGCAGATCAAGTCCTCTTGCCCTGGGCCAGTCCTCTGTTCCTGTGCTTGAACCAGGGTTGCTCTGTGTTCTTGGCAGCTTCAAACATTATCCTGTGACATTGTCCTGTTAACTTGATCCTTCCTCTGTGCAGGTCATATCCGTATCTCAGACCTGGGGCTAGCAGTGCATGTGCCAGAGGGCCAAACAATCAAGGGTCGAGTGGGGACAGTTGGCTACATGGGTAAGTGGCCCTGGTTTAATGAAAAAGTGGTCTCTGACTGCACACATGCTCTCACTGTCCTTACATACCTCTTGCCCCTGCCTTCTGTATAGCTCCAGAGGTGGTGAAGAATGAGCGCTACACGTTCAGCCCAGACTGGTGGGCTCTGGGGTGCCTGGTATACGAGATGATCGAGGGACAGTCCCCTTTCCAGCAGCGCAAGAAGAAGATCAAGCGGGAAGAGGTGGAGCGGTTGGTGAAGGAAGTGCAAGAAGAGTATTCAGAGAAGTTCTCGCCCTGTGCCCGCTCCCTCTGCACCATGGTACAAGTTTGCATCCCTGCCCTTTGCTCCCACTGTTGCTTGGCATGCAGCAAGAAAACATCAGACCTGCTCGTTGTAGAGATGCTGGTGGCAGCCAGGTTCCCTTGCTCTGGCTCTGATGAGGCTACACAGGAGGGTCCAGAGTGCCTGAATTCCTTACTGTCCTAGCTGCCTAGCAGGCTCATGCTGTCCCTAGAGATCTACTGCGGGAGCCTGGCCCACCTGAGGGCTGCTCTGGCACAAAGCAACCTATGCCCAGGGCACTGATTTCCTCTGTGTTGCAGCTTCTGTGCAAAGACCCCCTAGAGCGCTTGGGGTGCCGAGGAGCTGGGGCCAAGGAAGTGAAGGAGCACCCTCTCTTCAAGCATCTCAATTTCAGGAGGCTAGAAGCTGGCATGCTGGACCCCCCCTTCAAGCCAGATGTAAGTGTGGGTCCATATCCAGACTGGTTTCTGCTTATGCCAAGGGGAGCGGGAGCCGTGGGGTATCTCATCTGAGAAGGTCATGCCCATCCCCCTCCCTCATGTTTCTGGAGCCTGCCAGAAAAGGGGTCAAGCAGGTTCTGGGCTGCAGGGAGACTGAGAGCAGGTTTAGCCACAAGTCACGGTTGGTTGAGGTGGTGGCATCTTAGTACTGCCTGGCATTAGAGCAGTTTCTGTGCTGTTTAGCCCCAGGCCATATACTGCAAGGATGTTCTGGACATTGAGCAGTTCTCCACAGTGAAAGGAGTGGAGCTGGAGCCCATGGACAATGATTTCTACCAGAAGTTTGCAACCGGAAGTGTGCCCATTCCTTGGCAAAATGAGGTAGGTTTGCTTTACTTCTGCTTCTGCTCGCTGTGGCTGTGTGCAGTGTCACACAGGATTCTTGCTGTGTCTTGCTGCTCTGCTGGACCCTTGCTGATGGGCTTTGTGTAGCAGCTGCTGCAGCCATCATTGTACTCTTTCAGATGATCGAGACCGAATGTTTTAAGGAGCTGAACGTCTTTAGCACAGATGGCACAGTGCCCCCAGACTTAGACTGGAAAGGGCAGCCTTCTCCACAGCCCAAGAAAGGGTTACTACAGCGTTTATTCAGCAGACAGGTAAGAGTGTTTGCCTGGCATTTCTCTCACAGCAAATCATCCAGCAGCAGCAGATTTGTCAGAGAGATGGGCACAAGGTAGAAGGAAGGTTGCTTGTTGACAGGTTGCTAGGTTGACAGACCCTCATACTCTCAGGGGCCCCACACAAAGCTGTAGGGAGCCAGCCCCTACCTGGCTGACAGTGCCCATGCTGAAGAAGTCAAGGGGGCTGGCTTGGCATGTCCTGGCTCAATGTGCTGCAGTGACACAAGGAGAGGCATGTTGCTGAAGGCACTAAAATAGCAAGTCTGCTCACTTCTTACATGAATAATGTCATCCCTGAAGAAGACTTTGTTCTTGGAATGGGCTCCTGGGCTCCCCCAAGCTTTTTTGCCAGACCTTGAGCAGTCAGAGAGAGCAGTGCTTTCGAGGGATGAGGAGAATGGAAACGACTTGCAGCTGCTATGGGCTTGCTTGCCTGTCTGCCTCCTGTGCCCAGAACAGTCTTTGCCTTCTTTCCAGGACTGGCAAAGTCTGGGCCACTGCCTCTCAACAGCTGCTTGCAGCTGTGGGATTCAAGTGTGGTTGGCTCTGGACCCACTTTCAGCCACCTGGTGCTGACTCTGGCATCTCCAGCGAGCTCCCACTTGTGCTTCCCTATACAGAGGGCTGCACCAGAGCCAGCTCTGGACTGGAATACATGGCCCTGCCCAGGGGACAGGCAGCTGCCTGTAGCAGGGGATGAGCTGTGATTTGCCACCTGTTTTCTCTTTCCAGCGGTGAGCAGTCTCTACTGGCTGCTCTGCTCAGGGAAATACCCGGTGGCCCATGGACATGGCAAGATCTGGGAAAGAGGAGTGTTGTCCTTCAGTGCCTAACCCCTTCTCCCAGCAGAGCACAAGCTGCTTGTTGTTCTAACTGCCCCCTGAGCCATTAATATTGCTTCCCTGCTCTTGCTGCCTTTGCGGGGAAGGCTGTGCCCTCAGCTTGAGCCAAGGCTGCTCCTGCACTGCCACTGCTGGGAGCTCTGATTCCAGCAGACTGTGGGAAGTTCCCTCACTCCTCTGTTTGGATGACTGAGACGCAGAGAAGGATTGAGAAACTATGAAGGGTATAGCGTTACCCCATGCTCAGACTCCCAGCAAAAGGGGCTTCAGCTGCTTCTGTGGCTGGCTGAGCCCTGAGCAGGGCAGATTGCCTGTGCTGGCACTGAGCTGTCTTCCTGGGTGGCTGTAGACCATGGAGCCTGTCTTCCTCCCAGCTTCTGAGCTAGTTGGCTGTGTGCTCACCAGTCTGTCTGCCAGGAGCTGAACCCCCAGACACAGCTTGACTGCTTCTCTGCAGACTGAGGGGCCCCTCTATCCCCTTGCCTACATGTAGCCTTCCCATGTACAGGCCCAGGTGGGTCCTGACCCTTCACTGCAGGGAAGCAGTAGGCTGGGGTTGTGTGACCATGCTCACCCTCTGCTTGCTGTGCTCCCTTCTCTCTTCCCTCTCCTTGCCCTTGTGACTTCAGGACTGTTGTGGAAACTGCAGTGACAGCGAGGAAGAGCCCACCCGGTTGTAGAGCACAGCTTCTTCTCAGGCCCCTGGGACTGTCTTGCTTCTCCAGGTGCCAAACAGAACAGCCCAGCCTGAAGGACTAGGAGGCAGCAGCCCCACAACGTGGATTTGTTTACAGCTTTACACATCCATATTTGAAGACTGTGAGAATGGCTCCAGGGCTGGTGGCATCATGCAGTTGGGCTCAGTTGCTTCCGACTGCAGGCAAACCCTTGACCTGGACACTTCAGACTCTGCTGTTTGGGACTGTGCTGCTGCCACANCTCTGCTGACACATTCCATAGTGCCGAAGCGGCACTGCAGGTTTTGTGTGTATTTATATATGTTGGTCTGTACATATCACATGGTGGTTTTTGATCTATAGGTGGGGGCCTGCACTACCCCCATCCTGTCACAGGCACAAATGTCCTCCTATGGGGGGAGCGACGATCCCAGCTTTGTACCAGGGAGTCCTGGACAGAGGCCTTCTGTGCCTTGAAGTGCCTAAAGCATCTTTCCTGGACCTTTCTGGCCTTGCTGAGGCGTCCCTGGCTCCAGCGGAGTCCATTGCTCAGCTCCGAGGCACAGGGAGCCACTGTGCCAAAGCATCTACTGTTGCATCCTAGCAGCAGAGCATCACTGCCTCACCCTCTCTGATGGAGCCTGCATCCTCCTGCCTCATCTCACAAGTGCTGCCAGTGCTGGGGAGCTCACTAACCCCCTTCTCTAGAGCACTCCCCTTCCAGACTTCTAGCAGTCCAGTCCCTCCTGTGGCACCTGCTCAGGAGGTACCAGCTGCTGGGTCCAAGTGGTCAGTGATTCCCAGTGTGGTGCAGGATGGCCCCAGCAGAGTTCTACCAGCTCTGCACCAGTCTGTGTGTGCTGGGGGTGCCATGGGCCCTGAGTCCAGCTCAGTGTCAGAGGAGCAGACGCATAAGGAACCCTGCTCTGAGGGAGTAAAGTGTGGTAAATGGAATGTCCCCAGTGTCATGGTGAGTTGTCACCCAAGAGTGAGGACCAGACTCACTCAGTGTGTCTCCAGGGGCACTGGGGAACCAGCACAACTCCTACAACCCAGGCCAGGGTGGGAGCAGAGGGACTGGACCCCTGACTGTCCCTGTAAGAGCATTCTGGGGCTCAGCCTAACGCTTCCTTCTGCTGGTCCTGTTCCCCATTGCACACCCTCATCCCAGCTGTGTCCTGAGCAATAACTCATCCCTTCTGTGTGTGTGTCTGTACACATAGATGTGTGTGCACGTGTGCTGTTGCCTCGTGCTCATTCTGAGGTGGACCCCAGGGGGGCAGAGCGTCTGCTCAGATCTGTGGTATCATTTACTTGCCTTGCACTAAACTTGGAGAATATTTAAATTTTTAACCCTGTGTTAAGTGTAAGATTCACTACCTGGTGTCACTGTCACTGGTGTCAGGGGGAGCTGTAAGGAGGAGAGGAACTGGGAACCTGTTTCTGGGCTCTGCTGGCACTGGCTTCCTGCAGAAAAGGGGTTGGGATTGAGACCCAGGGACTCTGATGGCCCTTGGTGGCTTCTGCCAGCTGGTTAGGGTTAGTGAAGGGGCATGATGGGTCCAAAGTCTTGTGCTGATGTGGTGGTTGTGTCTGCTGCAGTCCCTTTTGGGGTATGGCTACATCCCACGTGCGTAGGAGGGTCTGGTCAGAGTCTTACTGCAACCCAGGCGCTGTACATCACTGCTTTGGGGAGAACCATGCAGATGGGGGGAACCTCATGGCAGCATAGAGCACTATCTTCTTAGCACAAGGGACAATCCCTTCATGGAGGACTGGATTAGGGTCCTAACAATTGCCGTGGGGAAGCATGTAAAGAAGGAAGCCTGGTCAGGGTGGGTGCAGGGTGAGTTTGGGGTCCAGAGATGGCTGCAGCTCATGCGCAGCAGAGCAGGGGGCTGCATACAGCTGCACAGGGATGAGAATAGCAAATGCGGCTGAGTAGCCAAGGGAACAGTTGCCATGGGAGCGGGCTGAGGAGAAGTTCTCGCACTCAAGAGGGGGCATCTTGGGGTAAAATCCAGGAATTTTCTGCAGCCGTGAAGGAAGGCAGGCAGGGCTGGGGGATGGGCATTGCTGCTCCCACTGCAGTTCCCTGGGCTGTGGCATCTCTGCACTGAGGTCCTGGGGTCAGTGTGTCAGTAGTGGCTGTCACAGAGTCACATGGCTCTGAGCATGGTTGGGCAGCCCATGCCCAGCTGTGTAAGTGACTCTGCTTGTCCCCAGCTCCCTCTGCCGTATGGTGTTGCAGCCCTGGCTGTTGGGGGATGTCTCTTTCCCATTCCTAGCCTTGCAGGCGGGGAGCAGCATGTGGATGAAAGGGTGCTGACATACAGCTGAGGCTGGAATGGGTGGAGCTGGGTCCCACAGACTTAGCAGGCCCTGGGTGGGTTCTGGAAGGTCTGGGGAGTCCTGGCTGTTGCCTCAAACTGTAGGGCTGTGGCAGTAGCCCTAAGACACGATTTACAGTGGTGAAGGATGCTCTCAGCTGTTGCCTGGGCAACGGCTCCTCCTCCAGCCCACCATGTGGCTCGGGGAATGCTCCCCCGCCTGTCCCCCCCCTCCTCGCTGTGGGGAAAGGGAAAGAGAAGGGGAAAGCAGCTCCCGGCCCCTGGCACTTGGTGGGGCCGGAGGCCTGGCTCCCCCAGCCACTCTCATCCTGGCCTGACAATGCTGAGGGGCTTGGTCGTGCCCCCAACCTCTGCATTACCCATGCCCCGAGGGAGCACCCAAGCCCCCCTGCATGGCCGCAGCCCCCTGCCCATTCTGGGTGCTGCTGCAGCACCCCCACAACCATCAAACCAGCACCAAGCAGCCATGGCCATGCTGTGAGGTTCCATCGCAGGAGACTAGTTTCAGCAAGGTGAGTCGGGGCCCAAGGGGGAGACATGGTCACCTTGGCCCTGCTTTGAGTGAGGTGCCAGGACTTGGCCAGCTGCCTAGGCCAATTTTCCTCAGCCATGGTGGGAGTGGGCTGTCAGCTCCTGGCTGGGATGCAGGAAGTCCTTTCATCCAGCCTCACAGAACAATGCACCATGTGTATGGCCACTGTAGCTGCCATCACCGCTGCCCACGGGGAGGAAGCGACAGCAGGATCACATCCTGTGGGGGGATCCCCCACGAGGTACCCACACGGCTGGGCTGGCACAGCTTTGCCCTGGAACCACAGACCTGCTCCTGGCTCTGCATGGTAATGAAGGGACAAAGGGAGCTCTGCCTCCCCAGGGTGGGGGCAGTTCAGAGAGTCTGGGGGGATTCCATGGGGACTGTCACCACCAGCCACCGGCACAGCAGAGAAGAGTTGGTGACATATCACCCCACAGGAAAAGACCTTGCACAGGTGAACGAGTGCAGGGCCAGGTCTGGTGAAGGGTCTGAGCCATTGAAAGAGCAGCCTCACACAGTAACGGCCAGGGCAGCATTTCGTTTCACCCGCTGTCACCTCCTAACCTCGCTGGCTTCGGGACCGAATAGGTATCGGCCGGGCACAGCCACGGGTTCAAGAGCGATTTAGGGTCTCGTTAGCGGCTGAGCTGACCTCCCTGCCGCTGTCTCTGTTCTGTGTTGCTGCCCCCAGCCATGAGGCTGGAGCTGGCTCGGGGGGTGGAGGCCGGCATCCTACGGCCCCCACCATGAAGAGTGCGTGACCACCGGAGGGAGGGGGAAGCTACCGGTCTCGCCCCATGAGGCACCGCGGGGCTGCCACCTCACCCGGACCGTAGGGCCATCACCGAAGGATTCCCGGCCCCCACCCCTCCGGGCTCCCGCGAACCTCCCGAGGGATGTCACGACCCTCACGCTACCAGCACCCAGCGGGTGTGTTCCCGGGAACACGGGGATTCCCGCAGCAGCGCCTGCCCCTCTCGCCCCGTGCAGAACGGAGCCCTCTCCCTACCCGACGACAGGTTCTGGGGAGGGGGTGCGGCGGGGCCCGGCGGATCCCTCCCCGAGTCGAGGGCGGGGCGGAGCG
>VZRI01002788.1:290208-324674 GCA_013397515.1 Upupa epops
CCCGCCTCCGCCGCGCCCCCGGGACACCCCGCCCGCCACTCCGCTGGGCCCCGCGTCGAGAGCCGCGGGGTGCGGGCAGCATCGCCCCCGCCTTGGCTGCCCCCGCACATGCATCGCCTTCGGGACTCTGCACCCGGGGGACACGCAGAGAGGGATCTGCTCTGCCCCTCCACCCTGGGCCGTGCCCTGCCCCAGGGACTCTGAATCCCGGCAAGCTGCACTCCGGTTCTACTCTCTCCTGGGAACCTGTGTGGTTCCGCACCCTGAGCTCTCTCTTCTGCCCTGGGACCGGCGTCCTGTGCTACCCTCTCCTGGAGACCCCACCTGCACCTCGCATCCTGGGTGCTCCTCTACAACCCAGAGCTTCCCTGCCCCAGGTCACATCCACACTGGGGCCGTGGCACACCAGGACCCCTGAGCCCTCAGTCCCACTCCACACTGAGCCCCTGTGGCCAGAGGTTTCCCCTCCAAGGACACAGATCCATGAGATCTTCCCCCACAGCCAGCTGCTACACAAAGTGCTGGTGGGCTAGAGGAGCATGGGAGTAGTTTGCTGCCCACCTACTCCTCCATCACAGCCGCTCCCAAGACCCTCGGGACCTCGCCAGGCTGCGCACAACAGCGCCTTTTCCAGGTTCTAAAGTCCACGTGAACCTACAAAGACTTTTCTTGCTGCCCTGCACAGAGCTCTTGGGAGGGGTCCCAGCTGAGTTCCTATGCTCCAGCCAGTACAGGCAGCATCACTCTTCCCCTTCCTGACCTCTGGCACTACCCCATCCCAGACCAAAACTGTGATGAAGGCATCTTTGTGCTGGAGCCATAGTGGGGAGCATACAGGGACACATCCTTGCAGATTGGGGCTGATGCTGGAATGGCTGCTCCTTTTAGAGCAGCATGTGGATGAACCCACCCAAAGCCAGTGGGACACGAGACAGGGTGCCGCCTGTCGCCCCCAGCATGCTCCCCCTCTTCACACCAGCACTTCCAAACCAGGCCAAAACTGGAGACGCCCTAAGAAGGAGCTTGGGAGCAGCTGTGGAGCAGCTGTCGGGGCCAGCATGGGGGGCTGGGTCTGTGGCAAGCATCCCTCAAACGGCTCAGCTGGTTTTGGTGGTGGACGTGGTGGGACCTTGCTCGGAGACATGGTGGGAGCCCCTACTCTTTCGCCGCCAGGCTTTGTTCTCTGAGAGCAGCTGCAGCCCCTCCCCATGCTCCACCTCCGCAGCCCACCCGAGACCCTCCTTCCGCAGGCTGAGCACAAGCTGCTCGTATGGGGCACAGAGCTGGTAGGTAAGAGTTGCTCTCGGCAAAGCATGGAGGCGCCTTGGTTGGTAGGAGTCATCAATACAGACCAGAGACAACACGGCACCAGAAAGGGCTGAGCATCCAGTGCGTGCAGATCTTGCAGGAGCACAAGGGTGATGCTTAGGTCGTCCGTAGAGACACTGGCTACAGTACCCTGGCACAGCTCCAGGACCCCAGGGCTGAGCTCACAGAATCTGTTCCCCAGCCAAGCTACCCCACTAGGCTTCGTCCCGCATGGCTGCCTCCTCTTGCCCCTTCCCTGCCCTCTGCTCACGGGTTGCAGTCCAGCCTGAACCAGGGCTGGCTCCATGGCTGCTGCTCACGTGCAGCCTCAGTTACCTCACTTTCCTCTGCACTCCCGCTGACCTTGGCTGCACAGCTGGGACTCACGCCTGGGCACTCACCACATCTCTGCCTGTTCTGACCCTGCCAGGCAAGTGCCAGCTGTTTCTATCCCTTTTCATAGCCATGTCCTGCTGCTCTTTGTGGGGGTCTGTCCCACTGCCCCACACATGCTGAAGCCTAAGCCTGCCCCCATCACTTCTACTTTCCCCTGCCCATCTTTGATGGGATTTACACTCCTGCAGCTGACACCAGGCTGATGTGGCAGCTGATCCACAGACCAGCTCTGCATGATGCTGGGAGGCATTTGGCTTTCTGCAGCCAGCTCCTGCCCCTGGCAGAACCTTCCAGTAGATTAGCAAGACAATTTTCCTTACAATTGCTCATCATGGTAAGAGCTGCAATTATTAATGACCGTTCCAGCTGCCAGAAGAGAGCAGGAGGAGCAGTTCTTTCCCCACCCACTGCCCCCAAGCCTGTTCCAGCTGGAGGTGCTGGCGCAACCTCACACCCATCCCAAAGGACAGCAGCTGCACTGCATGAGCAAACGCTTAGCTGCTTCACATCAGAGTGCGCCCAGAGCTGGTGCAGGTGGCCCACGCATGCCCTGTGACTTCTTTTCCCCTGCACAGGACGCAGAGCCAAGGCACAACAGGGACCAGGGGACACTGCTGGCCAAATGGGGAACCCCTGCATAGTTCAACACCCATCCTATTTTCCCTGGCTCTGCTCCCCAGATGAATTACTGCCTCCATTAGTGACCCTATTGGCTATGAAGAGAGATGGATGGCCCATCTGACATGAGGGGTCCAGCCTCGGCTGACACAGGCTGAGGAGGAGAAATCCGAGGCACTGTTTTCCCCAGACTGCTGGAAGTAGCTGAGTCAGGCCCTGGGACAGAACAAGGCGAGGGCTGAGCATGACCTTCCTAGCTGGCAAAACCACAGGCCTTGAGACAGCCAGCACTTGCAGAGAAGTGTTTATTAAAGGCACTAGAAGCACCGTGGCTACATCAGTGGCAGCCCAACTGGACAGTGTGGGTTTGGGAGAGGCATATAAAGGCCTGGGATGGCAGTGGCAGTGCACTCTTTGGTAGGAAGCTGTGGCTGAGCCCTGTGGGAGCCCACCAGCCAGCCATTAGCACCCACTGCCAGTCTGGAGCTGGGTACACACTGCTCTGCTCCCCAGCACGGCAGCGGGGCTGCCATGGGCAAAGGAGCAGGGCCAGGTCCCCAGCCCCACACATTAAGCATGCAGCACAGAAGGTGGTGGAAAGCTTAGCAGGGGGCTAGGGCAGCTGGCCCTTCCCCACTCAGGGATGTTCTAGGGGCATCCCTGCCCTGGTGCTGAGCTGCCAGACAGCCCAGCCCCACCTGAGCAAAGGAGCAGGCCTTCTGTGCCAGACTCTTTCCAACTCCAGCCTTGGCACAGTCACAGCCACCATGCTGCATAGCTTTGAGTAGGAGACCCATGCGGTATCCCCTTCCCGGGACACAGAAGCCACTCAGCTATAAGGGATCTTAGGCCCAGTACTGCTTCTGGTTGAAGCTGGGCCAGCAGCTGCCAGGAAAGAGGCAGGAGCAGGGGGAAGGGTTGAGGGCCCAGCCTGACTCCCTGAGGCAGCAGGGTGGGGGGGGAGAGGAGCATGCAGGGTCAGGACATGTGTGTGGGAACAAGTGCAACTCCTTCCCCTCACACATGGGAAAAAGCATGGCTCTTGCAGAGTGGCTTGTCCTTCTTGGAGTAGAATGTCTTCCCTTCCAGGTTGGTCTGGCAGATCTAGGGAGGACACAACAGAGAGTCAGGCCAGGGGGCTGAGCCAGTTACTGGATCCCCCACCAGAGCTCAGGGCTCAGCACTGGTGTCACACAGTTATCAGGAAGCAGGAGGCCCAGAGCAGGGTCCTGATCCATCAACACAGAGCCAAGCCAGGAAACCCTTGTGGCAGCAGGAACCCTGAGCTCCTGGTGTAGCCCATGTAGGGCATGGCTGCCAAGGAGAGCCACAGCCCCCCCAGCGGAGGAGACAGGCACTGGGCTCACCGCACAGACGAAGCAAGTGTCATGCCAGCTGAACCCCAGTGCCTCCAGGAACCGGTCTCCAGCATCAATCTTGAAATCACAGCCACGGCACTTGGTGCCAAACATTTTCTCATAGTCTGCAAGGAGAGACAGAGCCCAGGTCAGCTCCCCTGTCATCCTAGGGAAGCAGGGCTGCAGCACAGCCAGGATCCCACAGGCACAGTTTAGGGACAACTTGCTGCTAGCCCCAGGGTGCACTATGCTGGAGACAACAGGGACAGAAGCCTTTGATGTACATCCTCCATCATTGCCATGGTAACATGGGAGTGATGGCAGTACCCAGCACTTGGAGCAGGTCCCTGCATTTACCATAGCTCAAGGAGAGCCCTGTGGCTCAGATCCCCACCCGCCATGGGCAGCTACTGAGCCCTGACTGTGTCTGGTGCCCTGGGTGATGCATGGGGACCTTGGGTCCTACCTCTCTCGCAGTAGGGTTGTCCCTCCTCCATGTAGAATGCCCGGTTGCGGATGGGAGTTTTGCAGGCAGCACACGTGAAACACTGCACATGCCAGGTCATCTTCAGCGCATGCATGACCTCCTGGAGAGGAACTGCTGTCAGCCAGCGGCAGAACCACCCTGACCACAGGAGAGCCCCACCCGCAGGAGAAAGGGCCAAAGAACGCCACAGGAAGGGAAGGGACAGAGCCAGTAGGTGAGCGGGGAACAAGGGCAAGTGTGGGGCAGGCTGAGGGAAACTCACCCCGGTGATCTTCTTCTTGCATTTGGCACAGCTGGGTGCATAGCGTGTGTCATAGCACTTGGGGCAGAAGATGGAGCCTTTCTCCTCAAAGAAGCCACCCTCATCCAGCACTTTCCGGCACTGGCAGCAGGTGAACTCCTCGGGGTGGTAATAATGTCCCAGAGCCACTAGGTACCGTCCCCTGCAGCAGAACAGGGCCACATCAGCCACACTGGGGCCCAGGACACTGGCAAGGTGGTGGTGGTGGCAGCCAGGGCTCACCTGATGACCTTGTTGCACTTGTAGCATAGGGGTGTGCGGCCGGGCCCCTCAGGGGCTTGCTGGGCTGCCTGCACGATGGAGCTGCGGTTCTGCATGGGGGTCGGTGTGGCTGGCTGGCTGTGCTTGCTCACCACTGTGCTTGTCTTGTCCGGGGCGTAGCGCTCAGCAAACGAGGGGTCCACAGCCCAGGGTGGACGGCTGGTAGGGCCAGGGATGGCAGCAGGAGTCCTAGGGGCTGCATGTACATCCAGATCTCCAGGGCAATGCTCCTGAACCCTCAGCAGCCCCTTCCCAGGGCCCATAGCTGGGCAAGCAGCAGCCCTCAAGACACCCCCACCTCTCCCCTTAAAACCAGAGGAGACATTTTGCTCACCCGGTCCTGGCTCAGTCTTCATTGCTGCTCCTGGCGATGGGTCCATCATGGAGACCTGGCTACAGAACAAGCAGTTAATCCAGGCTGCCCCACTTGCCCTGGCTGCCCAGCAGGCCTGTGTGTGTGGATAGAGCCCCCTCCCCCTCCCAAAAGCAGACAGGAGCTGGCCAAGCCCCTGTGCCCAGCTGATGTGATGATGGGTACCGATCCAAACAACCCTGTGAAGACACAGCACCTGGAGTCTCTGGAACCCACCACAGTGGTCTGGGGAGTGGTGGGCAGCTGGAATCCCACAGCCAGCTCTGGACTGCTCCAGGTTGACCAGGGACCCTGGGGACCATAAAGGTCTCAGCTGCCCACTCACAAACAGTGCTCACTTCCAGGCTCAGTGGGGTGCAGAAGGGCTTGGACCTGACCCAGTGTGAGCAGCCACATGTTCCAGCTCGGGCAGAACTGCGGACAGATAGACCATGGTCATCCATGGGAGGGGCAGGGCAGGCTCCAGCATACAGTCCAAACCAGAGCCGGAAAAGCATGGCTCACCCGAGAGGGGACAAGAACAGTGACTTTGTGCCTCTCCAGGGCAAAGACAAGAAGACTACAAAAGCATTTCTTCGCAGCCAAGTTGGGGGCCAAAGGTCACAGCACCATGTCAGGAGGCATCAGAGAGACATGAAGGTCCTTGCTGCATGGCTCAAGGAATGCCCCCATCCCCACCCCAGTCCCTGCCCTGCCCTCAGTGACACTTGCCCAGCTCTGCCTGGTCACTCTACAGCCCCATGCCAGGCTCACAGGACACTGTGCCCCAGGTCCAGGCACTCCCCAAACATTACAGCACCCCCAGCAACGTTCTGCCAGTGCCACCAGCTGCCCCCATCTTGCTTTTTGTGTCCAGGACACCAGAGCACAACTCAGCATCCTCAGCCTGGTGCCAGCAGTGTCCAGTGCTGCCCAGAACATGCAGCCTGTGATCAGCTCCTGCTGCTGCCCTGGTGCACCCTTCCCTTACCTGGGCTTTTTAACAAACACATCATCATGATCCTCCGCTGAGTGCAGCAGGAGAGAAAGGAGGAGACAGAGTTAGTCAACAGCAACCAAGGCTCAGGGACAGCAGGAAGGAAAGGGAAAGGCAGGAAAACCAACCTCTCCTCCCACCACCCTCCTACCCCAACACACAGCCCAGCTCAGACATGGGGCACAGCAGGACCCTAGCCCAGTGATACCATCATGAGCCCGCACAGAGCCCTAGGCACCTCCCAACTGCTCAGCCTCCCTGAAGGATTGACTTGGGGTCAAAACCAAAGGCCCTAGTGCCGTGTCACCCCACAGCCTCTACTGTGCTCCCCAGTGAAGACAAGCACCTCTGGGCAGCACCAGGCCTTGCAGGAACTTACTGCCATCTGTGCCCACCAGTTGGGCCAATTTGAGGAAGGAGCGGGACTGGGAAGTCCCAGTACGGGGCTGCCAGTCCTCAGCATCCTCTATCAGACGCAATTTCCCTGGGTCACACACCGGGGTGTTGGGGGATTCCACTGACTGCAGGCTCTGCCTACAAGTGACAGAGGGCAAGTGCTCAGCCAGCATCACACACAGACTCTGCTTTGACAAAGGGTCCATGTGCCACACATGCCAACCCTCTCAGCAGACCCCCACACTCACCACTGCTCCCCTGTGCCCCAGTTGTACCCATGGGCATCCCTGTGACATTAGAAAACAACGGCGGCACAACAGTCAGTGACTGTCCTGTGGCTCAGAGTATCCCTCCCCACACACCCCCAGCCCCAAAGAGACAAGAGATGCCAGCAGCATTCACCCCATACCAGCCTTATGACCATGCCACAGGCTCACAGGGTGTTGTGCCCGGGTCTGGGCACTGCCTAGCATCCCAAACACAGTTTTGCCAGTGACACCAGCTGCCCACGACTCGCTCATTGTGTCCAGGACACCAGGGCACAGCTCGGCATTCCCAGCTTGGTGCCAGCAGTGCCCAGTGGGTCCTGTCCAGGACATGCAGCCTGTGAACAGCTCCTGCTACTGCCCTGGTGCACCCTGCCCTTACCTGGGCTTTTTATCAGGCTCCTCCTCAGGATCCTCCACTGAGCACAGCAGGAGAGAAAGCAGGAGACAGTCAGTCTGTGACAACCAAGGCCCAGGGACAGCAGGAAGGGAAAGGCAGGAAAACTGACCTCTCCTCCCATCACCCTCCTACCCCAACACATAGCCCAGCCACAGGGCACAGCACGGCACAGTGACACCACCATGAACCCACACACAGCCGCAGGCACCGCCCAACAGCTCAGCTACACTGGAGGTGCCACTCGACAAATCCAAGTCCCAGATGTCACAACACCCCTCAGCCTCTACCAGGCACTGGCTGCTGCAGCCAATCGGAGCACCTTTGGGCAGTGCTGGGTCCTGCAGGAACTTACTGCTGTCTGCGCCCACCAGTTGGGCCAGTCTGCGGAAGGAGCGGGACTGGGCATTCCAAACACTGGGCTGCCAGTCCTCAGTGTCCTGTAGCAGCTGCAACTTCATAGGATCACACACTGAGGTGCCTGGGGACTCCAGTGGCTGTGGGGGCTGCCTATGAGTGACAGAGGGCAAGTGCTCAGCTGGCACCACACACAAACCCTGCTTTGGCAGAGCACAGCGATCCCAAATGTGCCCTCACGCATGCTGAGCCTCTGATCAGACCCCAGCACGCACCACTGCTCCCTTGTGCCCCAGCGGGACATTCCTGTGGCATCAAAAAACAGCAGCATAACAGCCAGCAGTTGATCCCTATACACACCCAGCTCCACGGAGACGCGTGTCCCAAAAAGATGCCGGCAGCATTCACTCCATACCAGCCTTGTGACCATTCTGCAGCCACACACAATATCATGTGCTAGGTCTGGGCACAGCCCAGCATCTCCTGGTACAGTGTTGCCGGTGCCCCCTGCCAGCTGCCCCTCCCCACTGTGCCCTCCTCAGCTTGGCGCCAGCAGTGCCCAGTGGATCCTGCATAAAACACCCGGCACTGGGACAGCCCAGTTTGGGAACAGCCTGCCCAGCAAGCAGGTGCCTGGGCGGGACACTCCCAAGGGGATAGTCAGAACAGTGACTGAGCACTGACAGTGCTAAAGAGCTGGCAGTGCCCATCACAAGTGCAGGGTGGGGTCTGTGACTCTGCCAACTGCTCAGCTGTGGGAAGAGGGAGAGGAAAGAGGAGCAGGAAGATGATGGAATGAGGCAGGAGACGAGAGAATAAACAGCAACAGGAAAAAGGCCCCGGAATCATTGCAAGCAGTGATGACAAACCAGGTGGTGGCACTCTTAAGCTCTAACCAGCCTCTCAGCAGCCTTTGTCAGTCTCACTGCCCTCATATTCAACACTCAGGCATTGCCCAGCACTCTCAAAACTAACAACCAGTGTCCAGCTTCCTTCAATCCCTGCTTGCTCGAGAGGTCATGGTGCAGCTCAGCTTCCCCAGTTCAGTGCTGCATGTGTCCAAGTCTGCCCAGGGACACACAGCTCCACAATACCTGCTGCCAGCCAGGCACACATTCCCCTTACCTGGGCTCCCAATCCTCCTCTGAGCACAGAAGAGAAAGGGGGAGGCACAGTCAGTTTGTGGCAACTGAGGCCCAGGGGCAACAGGAAGGGGAAGAAAACTGACCTCTGCTCCAGCCAGAATCACACACCAATACCCCTACCAGATGCCCCAGCCCACACAAAGCCCCAGGAAGCTCCTGACAGCTTCATCTGTTTGGAGGGGCTGCAAAGGATCAAAACAAAGCCTCTGATGCCACATAATTCCCTTCAAGCTTCTACTGGGGTGTAGGTAAACACAGGCAGCATCAGGTCTTGTAGGCAACTTACTGCCATCTGTGCCCACCAGTTGGGCCAATTTGAGGAAGGAGCGGGACTGGGAAGTCCCAGTACGGGGCTGCCAGTCCTCAGCATCCTCTATCAGACGCAATTTCCCAGGCTCACACACCGGGATGCTGGGGGCTTGCACCGGCTGCGGGCTCTGCCTATGAGTGAGAGGGCAAGTGCTAAGCGAGCGCCATGCACAGACCCTGCTTTGTCACAGCACAGTGATCCCAAAGGTACCCTCATACACGCTGAACCTCTCAGCAGACCCCAGCACTCACCACTGCTCTCCTGTGCCCCAGCTGTACCCATGGGCATCCCTATAGCATTAGAAAACAGCAGCACAACAGTGACAGACCCAAGGCTGTGAGCACCCGTCCCTACACACCTCCAGCCCCATGGAAAAGCTGGTGACACTCACCCAGCTCTGCCCAGCTGCCGCACACTAGGCTCATGTGACATCATGCCCCGGATCCAAGTGTTGCCCAGCACCTTCCAACACTCCCAACAAGATGCTGCCAGTGTTACCAGCCTCCTCCAGATCCCAACTGCTCACAAAAGCAACAGTGCAACTTAACATCCTCAGCTTGGTGCCAGCAGTGCCCAGTGGGTCCTGCCCATCAGCGGGACAGTCCAGGCTGGGGACAGACTGTCTCACAGGCAGGTGACTGGACACGACCCTCCCAAGGCGACGATCAGAGCAGTGGCTGGAGTGCTGGCAGTGCCAATTGTGAAGCAAGTGCAGGGTGGGCTCTGTGGCTCTGCCAACAGCTTGGCTCTGGGAATAGGACAGAAAGAGAGTAGGAGGATGGAAAAGTAGGCACGAAGAACAGGGCAAAGAGCTCCCCTGAAGTCACTGCAAGCAGCTAGTGCAAACCAGCCAGACGGCCTGAGCCCTGAGGGGGCACCCCCATGGCTTCTGATGCTGTCCTGGTGCACCCTGCCCTTACCTGGGCTTGTTAACAAGCTCCTCCTCAGGATCCTCCACTGAGCACAGCAGGTGAGAAAGGAGGAGACAGAGTCAGTCTGTGGCAAACAAGGCCCAGGGACAGCAGGAAGGGAAAGGCAGGAAAACCAGCCTCTCCTCCCATCACCCTCCTGCCCCAACACACAGCCCTGCCTGGCCATCGGGCACAGCAAAGACCCAGCCCAGTGGCACCACCAAAAACCCACACAGCACCCTGAGCCATTACCCTGAGGATAACTTGGCCATCCCAGAGGGACCATGTACAGCCAAAACCAACACTCCACTGCCACAAAGCACCACAGGTTTTACCCAGCTCTAGCTGCTCTGGCAAAACTGTGCACCTCCACTCATCCAGGCAGTGCTATGACCACAGGAACTTACTGCCGTCTGTGCCCGTCAGCCGGGCCAGTTTGTGGAAGGAGCGAGACTGGGAGGTCCCAGTGCGAGTCTGCCAGTCCTCAGCATTCTCTATCAGGCGCAACTTCATTGGGTCAAACACCGGGGTGCTGGGGGCTTCCAGCAGCTGTGGAGGCTGCCTGTGAGTGACAGAGTCATCTGTCAAATCTGACAGTCCCCATGGCATCGCCTCCCTGGGGGCAGCCCATATCTTTCCCAACACACCAGTACCTGTATATGCTGCACATTATCTTCACTCCCCCCACCTCCCCTACTCCTTTTCCTCTACATAGGAAGGGCCTGTTAAGTACTGACTTGGGACTGACCACCATTCCTGGCACCTGGGACTGGCCCTAAGGACTGGGAAGGGAAAGGACGGGGCAAGAATAAGTCAAGGTAAAAAAAAATCATTCGGGGAAACTGCACAAGAGCCCAGTGAACACCTACAGTATCCATGGCACTGCCACCCACCTGCCTTGCCCTGAGGCAAGGGGACTGGCGCAGCTCAGCAGCCCTCAATGAGCTATGTGTCTCAGGGAGAACAGAAGAGACCATACATGAGGATACCCCTGGCCCCAGCACAGTCAGACAGCACTTGTCCTTTGGTCGGGGACAGCTTGCTGTCAGGAGCAACCGACCCACATGGGCAGGGTAGCATTTGCTGCCTGTCCCCAGGCAGAGACCAGGGTACTAGCAGGGAAGAGGCATGCAGGGAGCATAGAGAGAGCAGGCGAAAGGCTTACTGACTTGTCAAGGCTCAGCACCTGTAGGGAAGAGGGAAAGAGAAAGGGAGGAAAGAAAGAAAAAGGAAGATGAAATTAGACCTGCAGCACCCTAGATATTTCCAGAGCTCACCTACGGCTTGCACCAGTCCCTCTACCCGTAAGACTCACACCCAGCTTGCCCAAGGCTGGGAGCACACTGGGACACAGGGGCAGACACCAACAGATCAGACCATGCCTCCCTTAGCCCCCAAAACACATCTGAGTGTCCAGTGCAGCCAGTACCACATCCCCCCTCACTGCCTGGTTTCACTGAACCACAGCGGTTCTCAGTGGGAAGGGCAGCTCTTGGCAGCTGCCAGACTCACAGCAGCCAGATGGGCAGCCTGCAGAAGTGGGAGCTTCTTCCCTGCAAGCAGGGTGAAGACGGCTTTGAGGGCTTCCCTTTACCCAACTTATCCTGGCAGTCAGGGTTCCAGCTGGCTCTATCTGGGCAGGTGCTGGCTGGCAGCTACAACACAGCCATCACCTCCCTGCCACTGCAGATGCCAGTTAGTGTCCTACTGCGATCACCATGCTATGCCCCACAGGGTTCCCCGTAGGCTGATGCATTCCTGAGAGAGGGACCAGCATGGTTGCATGTCTACATACGTTACCATCCTTCTGTGTCACCTCAGCACCTGCCACAGGGGAACCCTAGCATGAGACAGTGTCACCCACTCCCACCCATGGGTGCCTGGCATGCAAGACACAGCAGGGCTGGGCAGTGGGCTCCCCCGCTATCCTCAGGAAGCTGGACAGATAGCAACATACCCATTGTGCTGGGGGGTGCAGGTGGGTGCCAGGGGCGTGTACGTCACGGGTTTCGTCACCAGCCCAGGTTGTGGGTTCGGAGGTGAGCTGGCCCCAAAGGGCCGAGCTGTTTTGTTGAGGGTGGTACTGGGTGCGAAGTTATATTTCAGGGGTTCAGAACAGGGGAGTGAGTCCTGAGCAAGACAAAACACACAGACAAGGGCTCACACGTCAAGCAACATGCAAGGGGCAGCCCTGGGCCAGGCAGTGCAGCCAGGTAGGACAGATGGACAGCACATGCACCAGGCATTGCTAGGTTGGCATCTCTCTCCATGGAGCTCCTAGCCCAGTGAACACAGGTCATGAGTCTGGCCCAAGGGTCACTGGAGGATTAGTAAATACCCTGGATGCTCACTGCTGTCCGTGGCAAGATGGTGCATGCACACATGCGGATTGCAGCTGTCCCACAGCATGAAGCTGAACGAACGCAGGTGGCTGTCAGCCAGCAGCCACTGGCCACCAGCCCCAGCCTTGCCTCCCTGTGCCAGGGTACTCCCCAGCACTAACAAACATGGGGCCCCAAAGTCATGCTGCATCTTCCCAACCTCCTCCCCTGTGTAGGCCCCTCTGCAACTTACTGGCAGAGACACATACAGGCAGCAGCCAGGGCCTGGGCACCCACTGGGCAGACCTCTGTCCCTCTGATGCCCTGCTTTACCAGTGGTCAGAGTTGCTCCTCCAGCAGGGAGTTTCCCCACCCTTTAAATACACCATGTTCCCCAAGGAGCAAAGTCTATTTATCCATCAATTCTTAGAGACTGCCCTCCCTTGAGAAGAGGCAGAGCTGCCACTGTAGTGCCAGGAGCGACACATACCTTCTGCGGCTTCCCCAGGAGGTTCTGGGCTCTGTAAGACAGGAGACAGGTGGGCAGGTGATGGAACTGGCTCAGCCACTACGAGGACACTGTACCCCATGGGTGCAGCACCCGCCCGAGGGGAACCACGGCTAGCTGGCACTGCCCCATGGCTTTACAGGTGAGGGCTAGCAGCCAGGTTAAGGCTTATCCAGCCAAGCAGAACACTTAGACATAGCCAGGGTCTGTCTTGCTCTCAGCAAGAAGCAGTGATGCCAGGAGATGGCGATGCCAGGAGATGGCACTGGGCAAAGGACCCTGGCTCTGCTCTGGCCTCAAGGAGATCTCAGGCTGACAGGACCCACAAATCCTACCTGCTCAGGGTGAGGCTAAGTCTGTCCCCACAGGCACGGATCCTGTTCTGGGCCTCAATGTGCGTCATGGAGCTGGTGCTCTCCCCATCGATGTACAGCACCCAGTCGCCTACTCCCACGCCGGCCTGGGCTGCTTTCCCACCTGGTGTCAGCTGCAGGAGAGACAGTCAGGGAGAGCTAGACTGGCCAAGTGGCAATGCATGAGGAGAGGGGCACCCTCATGAGGGTAGGGGTCTGCCAGAGGATAGGCTCCCTGGTTCAGGGCTCAGCCTCATGCAGGGCACCCATAGAGACCTGGCCCACGGTGGGATAGGCACACTGATCACACACCATTTTCCAGTGCATTAGCCAAAGCCACCTCTCTCCCTTAGCAGAAGGGGAGTGCCTGGCACTACCCTCGAGCACCACCCAGACCCTGCCCTCTGGGGTCCCTGCCAGCACCCCATGGTCCCATCTCCATGACACTGAATGACGGAGGTGGTGCTGGCTCAGCCTTGGCAGGAGCCTCAACCACCCCTCAGAGTCATCCCCAGGGTGGGAAGGAAGCACAATGAGTCAGGACCTGTCTCAGCCTATCTCTGGCTGCAAACCACAGGCATGTCCAGCCTCTCACATGAGGTGAGGTGGCAGACAGGGGGGACATCCTTGGGCACTCCCCCCGCAGCTGCCTGCACTCCCATCCCATTCCCTGCCAGCAGACATTACCTCATCCCCCAGAGAAGCAGGAGCCACCCGGGGCAGGGAGACACCCGCTCCCACGCACTCACACTGCTCCCCCAGGCCTCACCCCGCCAGGGCCACCAGGAGTACAGCCATCGCTTCTCTGCCCAGCCATGACACTGGGAATGAATCTTGCTCCCCACTTGGCTCTATGGCACAGCTCCAGGGCAACCCAGAAGGCAAAAGCTGCCCTCCACTCCTGCCAGGGATGCCCAGCTGATGGCAGGCTGGACCCTGAGCACTACACGCAGCTCCCAGGCACTGACAGACAGATGTGGGCAGACTGCAGCCATTCCTGCTCCTCCAGCACGGAAGAACTTGAGGCATTTGGACCCGAACCAAGTATTTCCTCAAGTCCTGTTCGACATGAACATAAAAGGAGCGAGCCAGATTCCCAGCGTTGTCAGAGGGCTGAAAAATCCTTGTTGCTGATCCCCAGCCCCTCCTCACTTGAGTGCAGGGCTGAGCTTGCCCCAGAGCCACCCTCCCACACCCAGCACCGACACTGGCCCTTCATGCAAGGCCAAACCCTGCACCCAGGTTGGACGTAGCTTCACTTCACTGGCATCTCACTGCCAGCCTGAGCAAGACATAGACACCCCCTCCAGTGCCCACTCCTCTTGCCTGGCACAGAATGCTGAGGCAGTAAGGAGTGCTGGCCAGCTCCTGGCCACACTGCTGTAAGCCGGGTCTCGCTGCCCTGGAGGGCTGAGGTAGGCACAGGGTGACTGCTTGGGTTTGGAGGCAGGGGTGGAAGCTGGGAAACTTTTTCACACAGCACCCAGGAAAGGGTGATCGTGGCAGGCTGCATCACCCAGCCTAGTCAGCACCACCACTCTCCCCATCCCCCTCAGTGCCAACATACTAGGAAACCCCCTTGGCAGATGCCAGCTCAGCCAGGAGCTCTGGCAGTGCCAGCATACCTGCTTCCTACCCAGTCTTACTAACCAGGGTTTCCTTCCTTCCCTCTCCACCCAACTAGTCCTTTGTTCCCAACCTGATCACTGCCCCCAGTGAGATGCCTGCCAGCTGCCCCTGTCCAGGGCTCAGGCACCCCAGAAAACCTCTTCCAGCACGGAGGGGAGTGGGATACCTGCAAAAAGACACAGGCAGGAGTAGCAACTGTCTCTCCCTCTCAGCTCACCCAGTATGGTCACAGTGACAGATGCAGCTGGAGCCCAAAGCACATGCTAGTGAGGTTTTCCTCCTGTGCTTTTCTGCTAAACAGGAGCCCATTGCAGCCACAAAAGCTGGGGCAGAATGTGTCCCCTTCATGCTTGCTTAGCAGCTCTGGACTGGGAGAACAGCCTGCTCTGCCAGCAGTGCCCTTGCTCAAAGCAGGCAGTGGCCAAAGACAGCAGTGTGCCCCAAGGAGGGGCTTTAGATGCCTCTGGGTACAGAGAACTGCAGAGTCATCCTTCCCCATCAGACAGTGGCCACCCTTGCACAGCTCAGCCTTGCCTGACAGCCCCCCAGAGCTGACTAGACTCTACATCCTTGCTGCTCCTGTACACCCTGTCCAGGACGGCAGTGCTGGCCTGCCTTCACAGCAGGGCTGCTGCTTTGCGAGGCCCCTGCCCTGGGAGGCTCCTCTATCCGACCAGACCCTTTGTTAGGCGCTGGCTCGCAGCCAAGAGAAACATTTTTTAGAGAATGAACTCGCTGAAGCCGTCTCTTCGAGCTCAACACAGATCAGCAGGCCCTGGGGCAGTGGTGCTGCTGAGTCCTGCTTCACACAGCGCATGGTCCATGCTGGGGTGCTGTGGACACCCACATCCTCCAGGACAGGCTTGCAGTGCCAGGCTCATGCTGAGGGAAAACCCCCATGCAGCACTTGGTGCCACAAGCAAAGTTATCCTACAAGAAACAGTCTCCATGCCAGCTGCCTGAGCATCAGCCACACAGCAATGCGGCCACATTCCAAGGCTTATAAGGCAATTGCATGGCCAGAGCCATAGCCAGCCCCCACCCAGGGGACTGGGCCACCCAGGGACAGGGACCCACATGTGCCTAGGGATCAGACCTGGTCTGGATGAGCATTGCACTGGGAGCAGCTCACACTGTGTGCCTTAGCCACAACCAGCCAATAGCACAACAGAGTGCTGGACAGTCAGGCTGGTTTTGTGGAGGAAGCCAGTTCCAGCGCAGACAACAGCGTGGGCAGCAGCACAGGCTTCCTCCCCTCCCTGCCCATTTCAGCTGCAGAGCTGAGAACAGTGCAGTGAGAGGGAGGGAAGAAGGGTGCAAGCAGGCTCATGGGATGCTGATAACACAGTGTTAGGGTGTGGATTGGGAGACTTGACCCCCACAGCTTAGAAACTGTGAGAGTGATTCCCCTCCCCCTGCAGTGGGCATGTTCCAGAAGGGGCCTCCAGCCTCCCTTATCCCATTCAGCAGCCAGAATGACTCTGCAGAGGCTCTGCAGCATTTCACATCTCTGCTGTGGTCTCCTGCCCGGAAACCCCTGTGCCACAGTGCAGCTGATAAGGCACCAAGAAGGTTACATGGAGCCAGGCAGGATGCAGTATTCCTGGGGCCCCAGCTTGCCTGCATCACCCGTACAGCTCTGTCTCAGCCACTTGGATGCAGCCACCATGGCTTGCCACCCACAGAGATAGGGGGAAGGACGGTGTCACCAGTCTCAGCTTCTCTTACCCTGGAGACAGAGAGCGGCATGCTGAAATCCTTCCCTCCTTGCAGCCTGAAGCCCCAGGGTGCTGGCCCATTCAGCATCACCTTGTAGGACTCCATGTCACCCATCTCTGTAAGGGAAGAAGGTGTGATCATGGAATTATAGTGCACAGGAACAATACAGGGAAAACAGGTGAGGAGTGGACCCTAGCACCTTAGCAGGACAAGCGACATTTGCAGCAGTAACTCCACCTTGACCATCCTATACTGTAGTCAGCAATGCACCCCAAACCTATCAGCATCTCCTTCAGTAGCGTCAGAGCTGATGAACCCCAGTTAAACGAGAGGGCTGGCCAGGCACAGCGCCACTCACCACCCACAGCCCATAGGTTTTGTTCTGTCTCTCTGTAAGTTGGGATGTACTCTCCTTGCAGCACCCTAGAAACTCAACACTGCTGAGAGCCAAGACCACTTCAGACCATGGAGGAGTGACAGCAGGTACAGAAGGTTTGGAACCAGAAGGAATGTTGCCAGGTGAATTAGCAGCAGCAGAACAGGAGCTGCGTGATGCTGCCTGAGGCACCTGGCAGAGCAGCCAGGTTGGCACTCACCAGCCCAATGAACAGATGCTGCCCGGGAGCGACCCCATCTCTGTAGAGCCGGGGTCTGGCAGGCGAAATCCCGGGGCTCCCCTCCCTGACAGCTGTCAGGGGCTCCAAGCAGGCGGGCCAGAGCTCACCTAGTACGAACTGCCAGAACCCTGCCAATCCCCCCCAGGACCTTCCTCCTGCCGCTGCCCGGCGTGGGGACGGGGCCAGGGACCCCGGGGCTCTCCCCAGCCTCCCAGGGGGCCTTGGCCTCCCGGCTACGAGGCGGCAGACGCTGCGGGGCCGCAGCCAGCGTGCCCCGCGCTCCACGGCCCGGTGCGGGCTATATATGGCGTGTAAGACGACACCGGCCCCGCTCCCCGCTCGGGAGAGCCGGGGGAAGGCGGAGTGTCAGACATTCCCGGCGCCCAGGAGCCCCAGTGAGGCGCCGGCACCAAAGGGGACCCGTGCTCCCCACGGGGCCAGGGGCTGGGCTGAGCCGGGGGGTCCCAGCAGCCCTCCCGCTACCGAGGGGCTTCCAGCCTTGCTCATGGAAGGATCCCGTTGCTCTTCGCGCCCCGCAGAGACACCCAGTTGCCCCCCCTCCCACATAGGCTCCTTCCCCGAGATCGCTGACCCTGGTCTGCCCCACACGGGCCCGCCTCCCCCCAACGACTTTCCTCTAGAGCCAAGCCTCAGTCCTGCACCCTTAATGCCACGCGCATGTCCCCCGTCCCATCCTTGCCCTCCCGCACTCACCCGCTGCCGGCCGGGCCCCCGGTGGAGCGGGGTCGAACGGGGAGCGGAGCAAAACGGGCGTACGTGGGACTCGAACTCGGGCACCGCCCCCGCCTCGCCCGGCACCACTTATATCGGCTGCGGAGGGGGCGGAGTCGGCGGCGAGCTCAGCCCCTCACCGCTTGCGGCAGCCGCTAGGGGGCGGAAACCATGACGCCCCCTAGCGGGAGGCACTAGGATTTCCCCCTCCCCCCGGCTCTTCCCCGCCGCAGCAGCGACACCAGCAAGCCTGGCCCAGGCTGTTTATTCACCGCATCAAACCCTCCCCAACTTCATCAGACCCATTCCTTGGGGCTGGGGTTCTCCCGGCTGAGCAGTCGCACCAGCTTGGCCCGAAGGTTGTTCTGGGACTTGTGCCTGGGGCGACCCTGGGGATTACCCCAGGGAAGCTGGGCCAGAGCAGCTCTGTTGTTATAGACTGGACCTGCATCGCTGCTGTGGCCCTCAGGGGACTGTCGGCTCCCCAGCTCCCACTCCCCTTCTTCTTGCCCCTCTGCCCCAGCTGGACCCAGCTCTGCAGTGAAGATGTTCTCATAGAGATGCTCAGGGGTCTTCTCCCCACCCCAGGAGTCAGTGGAGCTCGGCTGCTGGCCCCGGGCAATAGAGGCATAGACAATGGGTCCTGTACTCTTCAGCTCCATTGGAGAGAAGTGGAGTAAGCTGGTAGAAGTGTGGGAGGCAGGTTTGACCCCCCCCAGGGATGGGCTGGGCAAAGGGTCCTCAGCCCTAGGACCCCAGGACTGGGGCTCAAGGGTTTGTGAAGAGAGCTGAGGGTCTGCAGCACAGAAGAGACAGGGATCAGGGGGGTCCTTGCCCTGCTCCTGGCTTGCAATGGCAGCAGACACAGCCCGGCAGAGCTCAGGGGCCCGTGGGGTGCTGAAGGTGAAGGTGCCTTCCCCAGAGTCACTGCGACGGCCAGCCTCAAAGGAGAAGACATCCTGTGGAGCCAGAGGACAGAGTGAGGGGCTGGCGCACACCCACTGCAGCCAGCAGCCCCAAGGAGGGGAGAGGAACCCACCTGATCCTGGCCAAACTTGCGGAGGAATGTGTAGGGCCAGGTGAGTAGGGGCTGGCGGGACTGTGGGTCCTTCAGCACCAGGCTCTGGGGAAGGGCTGAGAGCAAGTAGTGCCCATGCAGACCACAGTGGGCAGCTGCATCTGTCTGGACCACAAGCACTGGGAATTCAGCCACTATGGGAGTAGAGAAAGGTGGGGGTCAGCACCACAGCACTGAGCAAGAGCCCTTCACCACCATATCCACTGCCCCTGCACATACGGTCCTGCCAGGAAGAGTAGAGAGAATTCTCCTTCATGTGGACAGTGGGGCTGAGCTGGGTCCTGGCACTGCTCTGTGCCGTCTCCTTTGTACCCTGAAACAGAGAGGTGTGAGAGTGGGCCCCAGACCTGGGGAGTACAATCCCCCTGTCTGCCTGAGCCCCTCCCAGCTCACTCGACCAGGAGCAGCAGGAGAGGTCCTGGCTGTGCAGACCCCAAGATACCTGGAATGCCAGCTGGCAGAGCTGGGCAATCCACTGATCCCGCTGTTCAGCTGCCAGCACATAGCTCTTCTCTGTGGTGTTGAGGTAGAAGGCAGTGGTGGCTTTGGGGCAGCTCTCGATGTCTGCCGGGCCCACAGAGATGCAGTCTGAGAGTCGGATGACCCGGCGGGCACAGCGCTGCAGGGATGTATTCTCTGGTGCTTTGCTGTCAGCCCGCACGTCAAACTTCTCCAAGCGGGCCACACCGGAGGGGCTGTCAGCAAAGAGCTGGGCTCGCATCTTCCTCCAAGACCTCTGGGGCATGGGAAGGGCATAGGCAGGGAAAATAAGGGTCAGCAAAGTGCTGTGTCCTTGCTGCACTGCCCTTCGTGTGAGTCTGGCAGTGCTCAGGAAGGGGCAGAGAAGGTCCCACCCTGCACTCCAGGTGCTGAATGAGGGCATGGAGAACCAGGACCACCACAGACCCCAGAGCTCTGAGGCAGTGCAGTCCTAAAGCTGGGTTGTGGCAGGGGGCCTTGCCATAAATGAGCTCAGCACAGCTTGCTGGGTGAGTCATGCTCACTCCTGGCTTGCTGAGCACCAGGTCCTGCTCTTTGTTCCCCACTGCAAGTGCTGGCCTGCCACTGCTGCAGCTGAACTCCAAGCTGCTCTCAGGACAGACCCTGATGCAAATTTAAAGCCATTTTGAGCTGCTGGGGCTCCTGCCAGTAGTTTCACATCTGCTGAGCATAGTTAGGCCCTGCAGCTCACAGCCCATTTCCTCCCAGGGGAGGCTCTAGTGCCTTTCTAGTCCATCATGGGATAGAGGGTTTGCGTGCCCCAGTACACCTAAAAAGCAGCAAAGCCCCCACCCTGCAGAAACCAGATGCAGCTGAGAACCCCAAATACCCCTTAGTGCTGCCCACTTGCCTCCTACACACCAGGAACCAACCCCAGGTCAAAGCCTTATGGTAGCTTCTTTGGGAGCATGACTACCCTGCTGTGGCAAAGGGCCACTGTGGCACAGCCACAAGCACCTGCTTCAACACCAATTTCACAGCTCTTAGAGCTGTCTTGACACTGTGGAGGCTCCTGCCATGACGCTGTACCATGCCCAGAGGGCTGCAGCACTCAGTGCCCACTCTGAGGGTTCAAGGAGACAAGTGGATCCCCAAGGAGGACCCCAAAGGATGGCACTGTCACCTCTGCCCCCCCACCCAGGGCCAGGCTGATTGCAGGCTGAGTGCAGTGCCACAACCTACACGCTGCCCCCCTCCCACACACATGCTGGAGCTGTGCCTCATTAACATGCATTTATTGTTTGTGAATTGCACAGTGACCAAGCGAGAAGGGGGATCCTGTGAACAGGTGCCGCAACAGATCACTCTTGGCCACAGCAAGAAACCCAATCCCAGGGCTGTGGAGCCCATGTACCCCCAAGGCAGCTCCAAGGGGTCTGGCTTCTGTCTCCTCCTCTGCCCAGGCTGCCAAGTGCCCAACTCCAAGCCTGGCCATCAGCATGGATCAAGGCTAGCCCTGCACCCAGCCCCAAACCCACGCTTTACCTTTCCAAATTTGCTGTGCTGCACATAGAGGATCCCTTCCTTCACTGGTCTCTCCATGGGCCTAATGTCACCCTGTCCACCAGCTCAAGGACTGGGAGACTCAGGCTACCAGCAGCCAAGAAAATGTGACTGCTGCTGCCAAAGCAACTGCATGGGGCAGACTTCCTTCTCTCAGAGACTTCCCCTTTTTGGTGTGTGGGATGAGGAGCAGAGGCTGGGCCACAGGAGGTGTCTGTCCATCTGCCCTCCCCTTTGCAGAAGGGCACTGGGGCAGAACGGGTACAGGCAGAGCACAGGAAGCACAACTCGCTACCTGTGCTTGGGGGACATGGGAACAGCCACCAGCAGAGGAGGCACCAAACTAGGTAATGGGGACAGTCCTAGAGAAATCAAGGGACCCTGGACACATCACTGCCAAGGGGTGGCAGGGGCAGCAGGCAGAGCAGTTGCTCTCTTCAGTCACTACCTGCTTGCCCAACACATCACTGACATTAACCGGCTGTTGCAGCACAGCTCCACACATTTCCTCCGAGGGCAGGAGCTTCATTACGCTGAGCTGGCAAAAGCCTCAGTAACCAATGCTTGCTCTCCCACAGCAGAGCAAGACAGGCCCCTGAGCTTGGGCGAGGGAGCCAAGCCCTGCATGAGGGAGCACTGAGCACCACAGTCTCCAGGCTAGAAGTCCATAGAGCTGTGGGCCAAGTAGTCCTTGCGGCCAATGTTGCTGACTTGCTTGGTCTGCATGGCCTCCAGTTTGGGGCAGTCAGTAATGCGATGTCCCAGGCCACCACAAAAGGCACAGCCCCGTTCACCTGCAACAGGAGGAGTGATGTCAGGGGGAGGAGTTGTATTGTGCCATGAGAGCAGCTCCAGACCCAGAGGGAGGTCTATGCCAAAGTCTTNAGGGTCTTGTCCCCAACTCAAGTCCCACAACAGCCCTGGGGGAGGTCCCTGTGCCAGTCCAGGGTCTCTCACCTCCAATGTCCAACATGGTCTCATCCCCACAGTGCAGCACCTGGAGCACAGGTGGCACCTTCTGCTTTGCCTCCAGGAGCAGAGCCTTGAGGTCCATCAGCACTGACTCATCTGAGGGCAAAAGCACAGATCAGACACAGAGTGAACAGAGGTGGCAGGCACTGACCCACACCATCTCCCCTCCATGGGCCATCGTGACTCCACTGTCCTTGCTCAGGGACAATGCCCTGCCAAAGCAGGGGCAGCACCATTGCCCAGATGACGCCCCAAGCTACTGCTCACCACAGGCCTTGTTGATGAAGGTGGTGGCAATGCCGGTGTTGCCCGAACGGCCTGTACGGCCAATACGGTGAACTATGGAGAAAAGAAACAGGATCAGGCCTGGGCAAATGTGATATGACAACATGTCCCTGCCTCAGCCACCACAGGGACAAGTGCAGAACTGACCTCTGCACCCACCCTACTGCACCCCTATTGCTTCCCCACAGGGTCCAGTCCCCACCATAGTTCTCAATCTCCTCTGGCATGTCGTAGTTGATGACGTGCTGGATGGCTGGGAAGTCCAAGCCCTTAGAAGCAACATCAGTGGCAACCAGGACATCCTTCTTCCCATCTCGGAAAGCCTCGATGGCTTTTGTCCGTTCCTCCTGATCTGCAAAGGCCCAGCAGAGAAGATCAGCAAGCATGGAGCTCCCAGCCCTACTTACTGCCTAGTATGAGCCAAGCATTACTCAAGTGGGGTTTCCCCAGTGAGAGGGGAACCTACACAGCCTTTCCCCAAATAAAGGGGCAGAAGGACCTCTAGGTCCTCTATGGACCTGCATTGTGGTCATGCCTGGTACATAGAAGATGGCATTCACTCCTGATGGTGCCACAGCCCTTCCTCACCCCACTGCAAACTACTGCACACTGGTATCTCCCATAGCCACATACCACCCTGGCAGACAGAGCAGGCAGGGCAGCACCACAGCTTGGGCCTCCCCAGAACCCTCACTGACCTTTCCCTCCATGGATGGCCACAGCTTCCACACCTTTGAGTAGAAGGTACTCATGGATTGCATCAACATCTGCTTTCTTCTCTGCGAAGATCAGCACCTGCGGCAGCACAGACATCATGGAAGAGCAACCGATCTGCCAGTGCCAGCACAGGCCCCGGGAAACTCATTCTCTCTTGCTGAGGAGAGCATGCAACTGTTCGGGGCCCAGGACCTGCCCACACACGGAGCACAGCACACTCATGCCTACTCCACACATGGCACAGCCCTGCAGCACCACAGCAGGTCCCCAGTGCCAGCTCTATCCAGGTCCTGGGACTGCAGTATGCTAGGGACATCCAGCCACAGTGCTAGAGCTGCTACTCACGGGTGGTGGGGTCTTCTGCAGGCATTCAAGGAGATAAACCATCTTGGCCTCCTCTTTCACATACTCCACTTCCTGGGAATAAGCACAGAGATGAGCCAGCAGGGAGCAGGGAATGGCTATTGCTTGGTATCTCCAAATTTCTTGGAAGAAGGGCCAGGAGCCAGGGTTTCTTAACAACAGACGCATCAAGTGCCCTGGTCCCCCAGACAGTGTGGGGGAGCTCCCAGCACCTCACCTGCACAACATCCAGGCTGGCAGCACCTGCTCGTCCAACATTAATGGTGATGGGCTTCACCAGGGCACTCTTCGCAAAGTTCTGGATCTTCTTGGGCATTGTGGCACTGAAGAGAAGGGTCTGCCTCTGGCCCTACACAGGGAATGAAGTTCAGGGAAGAATTTAGTGCTCATTCAACTGAGCAGGGCAGAGATTGAGCTTCAGGGCACTTGCACTGTGCCAAGTCGATACCTTGAAGTAAGAGAAGATGGTACGGATGTCTCCTTCAAAGCCCATATCGATCATCCTGTCAGCTTCATCCAAAGCCAAGTAACGGCAGATGTCCAGACTCACCATCTTCTTCTGCAGCAGGTCCATCAGGCGGCCAGGGGTTGCCACCATCATGTGTACACCACTGTGGGACAAGAGAAGGCCACAGTCAGGTGCTTGGATTCCTGCACCACGCAGCAACGCATAGGGAAGGTCGTGCTTGGCACATCACCTTTGTCCCAACACCTTCCTGAAGCCATCTAGCCAGGGTGCACACCCCAGTTCTCCCAGCCAGAAAACCAGCACAGCTCCAGTCCCCCCAGTCATCTGCACCAAAGATGGTCTTACTGTTTGATGGTCTCCATCTGCTCCTTGACAGACATGCCCCCGATGCAGAGGGCACAGCGCAGTGGGGGCAGACTGTCCTCCTGCAGCAAGCGACAGTAGTATTCAATGATGCCATGGGTCTGCCGGGCCAGCTCCCGCTGCAGAGACAAAATTTCCTTATTCCTACACCTCCATTCAGGGAGGATCTGGGGTCACTAGAAAGTATCAATCAAACAACCCACCCACACATCAGCGCACCCTTAACTCTCACCGAAGGACAGATGATGAGCCCATAGGGTCCCTCTCGCTTGGAAAATGGCAGCCTCTTCTCTTGCTCTAGGCAGAACATGATCACCGGGAGGGTGAACACCAAGGTCTTCCCTGAGCCAGTGAATGCAATGCCAATCATGTCCCTTCCTGAGAGGCTGGCAGGGAAATGGGGTTGATGGTGAGAATGAACATCACAGTGGCTCAAGCTTCCAGGGCTGAGCAAGGAGACAGGGTACAACCGTCATCCCTGAGCACTCACATCGTGGGGATGCCTTGGATCTGTATGGGCGTGGGCTGCTGGATTCCTTTTTTCTTCAGACCCCTCAGGATCGCTGTCAGAAAACAAAGGGGAGAGACATCCGTGACCTGAAGCTCTCCCCCTCCTATTCTGCTACTCACACCCCAACAGCAGCAGTTCCACTAGTAACAAACACCTCTCAGATCAGCAGCTACATGACACAGCCACCACTGGGAACTGCAGCTGCAAACCTCACAAACCCCAAGCGTTTAAGATCTGGCAGCTCCACCCACATCTCCCGGGAAAACATGGCTTGATGCCCCACCGGGCTCCTCTCCCAGCCCACCTGCTGGGAACTTCATCTCTTTGAAGCTCTTGATGGGGGGCGGGATACCTTCCCCCTCCACCAGAATGTGGTACTTCTTGCGCACACGATCATGTCGTGCCTCAGACATGCCCAGGATGTAATGAGGTGCTTTCCAGCTGCGAAGACAACAGAGAAAGGTTGTGGTGCAGAATGCAGCTGGAGCTACAGATCCAGCAGTCCTCAAGCAGTCCCTAAGTAACTCCCTGTCAAACTCCAACATTCCACCAGGGAAAACAGGGAACCCTAACAGGCATCATGGTGTGATCAGAGGAGGAGATCAAAGCAAGTTCTTGCATTAAACACTTCTCCAAAGTCTCAGTAAGAACTCTCAAGCTACCAGTTGAGAAAAGTCTGTGGATGGAACATACCAAAATCTTTTAGACCCATCTCCATAACTGCTTTGAGCAGCACTGGCTCTGTGGGTTCCCCTAGTAATTTCTTATAGCTTAGTAGCCTTCAGGTACTGAAGATCCACCTCAAGTCTTTAAGTGTGCTGTAGCAAACCTCACTGTTTATAAAACAACATCTACAGTGACTCAACAGCCTTTGATCTTACATACAGTGGAAAGAAGTCAGACAGCAGAGCAAGAAAAAAGTCAGTGGCGACAGGCTAGTGCTCTCCAGCAAGGCCGCATGGCTTCTAGCACTCTTCAGCCACAGGGGAGTCATACTTTCTGAAAGACAAACTCAGTACTGTGAAACACACCTGGTTTTAATTGGATCATCATAGGTGATGCCCTTTGCCATCTCCTTCACCGACATCAAAGCTGCAAGACCAAAGTTGATAAAGTCAGTGCCAACTCTCCACATGCAGATATGCTTAAGCTCAGCAGAGAACTGCTCAGGCAGTTTGGGAAACCAGGTCTGGAGAGAGAGGAAGGACAGAAGCACCCCAACTGTCCATCTAAGTACAGAAATAATAAACACTGCAGCCTGGTATACCCTGGGCCTGCCACAGCTAAGCCACACAGGACACCTCCAGGATGTGGAACTCTCATTACTCACCTCGGCCCTCTGCTACACTCTCTAGGATCTTCTCTTCCTCCTTCAGCTGCTTCTCCTTGGCTGACTCCTTCCGAGCTGGGGGGAGATTCAGGGAATCAGTGAGAAAGTTTCAGCCCCTCACATGAACCACCTATCCCTACTGATAGCTCTTCCCATACCTTCTGCCTTCTCTTTGAGGTGCTGGTGCTGGTCCAGGAGACTGATATTGGACTGAGGGCCCAGAGGGATGTCATCCTCATCACCTCGCTGCTCGCTCCCGCTGTCGCGCTGCTCCTCTTCTGACACCACTTTCCGCCGCATCTGCAGCAGCTTCTGCAGCTGGAAAGAAGGGGATCAAGTTGGAGCAAAGGGTCCATGCTCGAAGGGGCTCTCAGAGCCTCCCACAGAAACATCAGCCCCCTTCACCCCGTTACCATCTGCTGTTTGCGCTGCTTGACGGGCACGTAGGGCACGTAGTCCTCATCGTCCTCCTCGGACAAGCCCGATGCCTCTGACGCCTCCTCCCGCTGCCGCTGTAGAGAGACGAGATGAGGCCGATCCTGGCCACCCCCACGGCCGCAGATACAGGCTTGAACCCTTTACCATCCCATCCCACCCCCATGTTCTCGGTCCCGGCTCGGCCCCACCTTCCGCTCGGTTGTTGTCTCCATCGCGCGCCACCACACCGGATGTAAACCACGCGCGCCGGAAGTGACGACCCCGCGCCGAGCAGCACCCGACGGGGCGCCCCGGCAGTCAAACTTGTGCACAAGGCGCAAGGACGCTGCCATCCCCAGCCCATTCCTACCCTCTTCCCGCCCCGCCATCCCGCGGCAGAAAGCAGCAGACAGCGGGGTTTAAATAAAATAAAAAATTAAAAAGTTCTTTATTGGGTCCAGCACGGTCCTTCCCCGCGGCACGGGGGGCCAGGCGCCCACATAAGGGGGACAGGACGGCTGGGGTCACCCCACGGGGCAGGGGCCAGGAGGAGGATGAGGGGTGTCCCCGCAGGGTGAGAGCACCAGGGCCCCCCCGCGCAAGAGGAGACCCCATCAGGGTGGGGGGAGCACAGTGAGGAGAGAGGCGAGCAGCCGTGAGTTGGGAGGGTAGGCCCCCTACACCTCACTGCGCTGCGCTGGAAGTGGTTTTCTTCAGGGTGAAGTTGGTCCAGTTCACTGCCACCTTCTGCCGCGTCTGCTTGGCTGAGTCTAGGCAGAACCTAGCAGTAGAGGAGATCCCTGTCAGCTCCCTGCCCACCCCTAGAAGGGATTAGTACACCCTAGAGCTGCCTCCTCACCTCTTGAAATATTCCACTTCTCTGTCAGTCTCATCCATCTCAGCCCCATCCAGGTCCTTGGGCAGGAACACATCATCTGGCAAAGCAGAGGAGCACAGGGTCAGCATGGGCAGCAGCTGACAAAAGGCTCCCTGTGGGGACTGACATTTCTAGCACTCACCGATCGAGGTATTGGATTTCTCCACTTTGTTCCGGCTCTTCCTGTTCTTGCCCTTGGGCTGGGGGGATCCTGTCCAGGCCGTGGGGACAGGTGGCTGCCGGTCCCTTGCCGCTGAAGTTGGCAGCTGTTGCGCCGGCTCCAGCAGCTCTGCTTTGCCCTCTCCCCTCCGGCTTTTCCACTCACTGGTTCTGTCCTTCTCCAGCCTGGCAATGCCAGAGCCCCAGGGCTGCCCCTTGTTGCTCTCCCCCAGCTCAGCATAGCCACCTGCCTGCTGTAGCTCCAGGGCACCAGTCTTTGAAGGCTGCTTGGCTCCCAGTACTTGCCCCTTTGTGCTGGGGCTCTCTAGCTGGGGCTGACCACTGGGCATGACAGTGGGTCCCTCTCCTTTCTTTGCCTGCCCAGTCTGTCGCTTGTTTTTACGCTGACGGTTTCCTGCAGGCATGGGTTCTGGTGGCTCTGGCCCTTGGGACTCCAGTCCCTCCTTGGGCTCCAGACTGAGTCCACTGCCATTGGCAGCAGAATCTGCAGCCTTGGACTGCACCCAGATCATACGGGAGAGGCTGGGCACAGCACTGAGACGCTTCACCACACCATTCTCAGCTGGGGCTGGTGGCGACTCCCCTGGCTCCTCACCCCATTGGGGGCCCAGCTCATCCCGCAACAGCGTGTGGCTCTTGGCAGGACCCAGGCTGAGAGGGGCCAGGGCCAGGTCTATGTCCTGCAGGTCAGAGGAACCATTGAGGTGGGAGAGGAGGTTTTTCTGTTCCAGAACAGCTGCCTTCTTGGGGAAGTCATTGACATCCAGGTTGAGGTCATAGACACTGAAGCTGGCCCTGATGGAGTCCTTGATGGTATTCTTGATCTCCTGCAGGCGACTACTGAGGAAGCTGTTTACCCGCTCCAGCTCCAGCTCTGGCCACTCCAGCAGCTTCTCCTCAGATGGTTCCCTGGCCTGGCTGGCTGCAGGGGCACGCTCTGCCCGCTTCTGTGCCTCTGCCTCCAGCTGAGCTTTCTCCTTCTCCTGCAACACAGAGGTCAGTGAGGATCAGGTGGCCTGGCCTAGACAGCCACATGTGCATGCTACAGGGCTTTGCTAAGTAACAATGGCTGTCATTTGGCATAGCCATCCCACATCTTCCACAGCCACCAAATTGTCACATGTCCTTCATGGGGACCACAATGGCCAGCACGCTGCATGCCAGACATGGCCCAGGGCACAATGCCCCAGCACAAGATGTTATGGCACTGCTACTCCCCTCTGCAGACACGTGGTGTTTGTCAGAGCTGCAGCACAGTACAGCTCAAAGTGCATATATGGGCTGGGCTGTCCTCTGCAGGAAGAGGTGTCCCTGCATGGAACCAGGCACTGCTGTCACCTCAGGAGAGAGGCCAGCAAGGACAAGGAGTTCAAGAAACCAAATGGATGTGAGGAAGAGAATGCAAATCTCTTTAACGGGCAGAGGCCCTTCTGCAGCCTGTCCCAAACAGCACTTCCCTCTACCCAGACTCACTTTCTTCTTCTGCTTGTGCCGTGCCCGCTTGGCTGCTTTGGCACTGTTCAGGGGCTTGGGCTCTGTGCTGTTAATGTAGTCCAGCAGCTCGTCCACATTACGGTGGTCCACAGCAGGCTCTCCTGAGCTGCTGTTGTGCCCTAGTTTTTGTGGCAGCTCCTCTTTCCTCTTAGTAAGGCGTGAACGCAGCTTCTCCCGGATCTCAGCGTAGTTGCGGCTCGTGGGAGCGGCTGGGGGCTGCAGAAGGCAAGTGCTGTCAGCCAGGCAGGTACGTGAAGTGGGCGCTCTCCCCCACCAACCTCCCCAAAACACTCCCTTCCCTGAAGTCTCAGCAAGACAAGTCGGCACAGTCCCACTGAACTCTTTTTTCCACCACAAAGCCACATTGTTTGGCAGCCTGTGCCAAGCCCCAGGGCTGGGCAGGTGGCTGTGAGCTGTGAGCAATGGGACCAGCAGATTGATTATGCACTACGGAAACAAAGCACGGGATGCAACATGCGGGCAGGGAATAGCAGTGACCAGACTTGGCCACCTCAGCACTCTCAACACACGGACTGTGTAATGTCTCACCACAAAGCAGAGTGCAAGGACTGGGGGTGGCTGCAGACCCGCCCCACACTCACCGCATTGTGGCCGAAGAACTCACAGTAGCAGCAGTCGCAGAACTTCCCGTCTTTCTGGTTGGTGGAGGAGGAGGTGCAGGAACTGCGCTCAGAGCTGCTGTCCTCATCCTCCCCAAGTCCCTCATCTGCCTCGCATGGCTGCGGCGGGTGGCAGCTGGTACCATTTGTGAATTTGTGCCCTTTGCAAGAGGGATCCCTGAGAAGAAGACAAAGGCGAGAGGTGAGCAGGAGCCACAGAATCTCAAAACTCACCCCACACTATGTGTGTAGGAACAATTCCCCCGGGACAGCCTGGGCCCAAGCAGAAGGATTTGCAGGGCAAACAAACCCCCTCCCCTGCATACTTCTCCTTTGAGGGAGAAGCCAGAGAAGCCCATGGCAGAAGACATCCATAACTCCTCGCCCCCCAGGGCCTCCTGGCAGGCAAGAGACTGGTGCACCAGAGCTCCAGAAAGCCGTGTCCCTCTGCCAGGCCACAAGCTGATTCCAGGGCAGGGAGCGGTACTCACTGGGGGCAGCAGGTAGCACAGGTGAGAAACGCTGGAACTGCATGCAGCTGCCAGACATCCCCACGAGCAGGCAGGCCCAGCTCCCACAGGCACAGACTACCCAGCTCAGAGACAGGGAGGCCAGAGCACGGCCCACAGCACCATTCCTCTAGCTCCAACTCAGGACCTGGCTGGTTCTCCATAGGGATCGCTAACCAGCGGAAAGAAACCAGCACCCGCGACTCAGCGCGCTCTCTTCCAGGGCACAGACAGCCCAGAGAGGGACAGGGGAGCAGGCGAGCAGAACAAGTCCACAGGCTTCATCTTCTGGAAGACCTTTGCTCAGTGCCACAGCTGCTCGACGGATCTCACTGACAAAGGACGTGTTGGCCAACAGCAGGTTGACCAGTTGGTTCTTTTGGGTCTTTTAGCTGGAGGTGGAGCAAGCACAGTCTCTTCTGCACCACAGTACTAAAGGACAATCGCAGGGAGAAGGCACGCAGGGAGAGAAAATGCTCAACCCACAGAGACCAGGGGTCTGCAACAGCGGAACTGGACTGCAAACGCAGCGGCTCTCGGCACCACCACACCAGGGCAGCTGGTCCCTCCTCAAGGAGAAGCGCATCTGTAGGCAAGGGTGGGAGAAAGGGCACATTGCCCAGCAAGGAGAGTGGCTGGGAGCAGGCAGGGCTCCTCTACTCACCTGTTCGTGCTGGGCAGTTGGTGGGAGGCAGGAGGAGGGATGAGTGAAGTGCTGCAGTGCCCATTGCAGGGATGAGCACAGCCTGACAGTGGAGGTGGCATCTTCAGCAGCGGCACATTGGCAGGAGGCAGGTGAGGGCTCTTACACGAGCCTGGGCTGTGCGAGACTGTGCCAGTGGGAGGGGATTCAGATGCCGGCTTCGTGGCTGTCACCTGTGCACTGGGGGCAGGGAAGAGCGTGGCCTGCGTGGAAGTGCCCAGAGGGACATGGGGTGGGGAGCCAAAGGGCCCCGGATGGGTAGGTGTCTGCTTGGAGGGGATCAGCGCTGGCAGCTGGGAGGGGAGGCCAGTGGGACTGTTTGGAGGAGCAGTGAGGTCCGAGTGCTGATGGTGCTCTGAGGAGTGGAAGGCTTCACCTGCAGGGGGGCAGAAGCAGTCAGCCAGCCACCAGCTGTCCCACTCATGACAGGCCCAAAGCCACCCACAACCCCTGCTTCGGCTCCTTCTCCATGGCACAAACCCAGCCTCTCTCCAGGCAGCAAGGTGCTCACTCTAGAAGCCACCCCTACTCATTAATGACATTAGCACCCCACAGGATCCAACTCTGCCCCACAAAGAGCGAGCAAGGTGGCACTGGGTCAGTGAGGGCTGCACAGAGCAGCAGGCCAGGAAGATAAGGCTGGTGCTGCCCTGGGCACACACCTGGTGGAGTGGCCCTCCGGCACATGCTTTTAAACTGCTTCGGCAGCATCTTGCAGAAGTCGAGTGAGGTAGGCAGTGGTGAGCCCAGGGCAGCACTGCTGGCAGTGGGGGAGACTGCATGGCTGTAGGGACAGGCCTTGAGCCCTGGCGCCACGGCAGGCGCCTGGGTGGCGCACTCTGGAGAGACAACGAGGCCGGGGTGCTTGTTGCCTGCAAGGAAAGCAGAGCTAGGGCTGGCTCTCAGCACCCTCTGCTTTTGCAAAAGGGACCAAGACACCCCACTGGCGCTGACATTCAGTGGCCCAGCCTGCTTATTCCTGTCCAACAGCTGGGTGCCCAGAAGGAAACCACCTAAACCAAGGACTAGGCAGAAAGCTCTGCTCAACCCCAACTCACCTAGTGCAGCAGGGGGGGCCCCAAGGGGGCTGCCCTGCGTGGCCCCGTTGGTATGCTGCGAGTTCCAGAGGCCTGAGAGCTTGTGAGCAGACAAGAAAGAGCTGGGGTCCCAGTCCCCTGAATTCCCGTGGCATGAGGAAGAAGAGGAGGAGGAGGAGGAAGAGGAGTGGGAGCCACCCCCACAAGACTGTGACTTGCAGGATGTGTGGGATAATGAGACCTGGCAAGGGAAACACAGAGTGAAGCATCAGTGGCCCAGGAGGGGAGGCCCTTGGCACCAAAATCCCCTCACTGCCCTGAGGCTCAGCACACCAGAACTGTTCCTTTCAGGGTCTCATGGATGGCAAACAGCCCATCTGTGCAACAGCAGCACAGCCCAGCTACCAGGGCTGCCACCACCAGCATGGTCAGGCCGTGCCAAGGGCCACACACCTGCTCAGGTCCCACTCAAACCAGGGTTAAAGCCAAGCAGGAAGGAACTGCTCTGCCCCCGAGTTCCACAGGTAGACATCTGCCCTGGCACACACTGGCCACTCCAAGAAGACACAGTGTAACATAATAACAGGGAGTGGGCTTGGAGGAAAGTGGCATGAAGCACAGTGGAGTGAGAAGCAGCAGCACTGCTAGCCCAACCAACTCCAACCAAGCACAGGCTGCTGGACAAGACCCCACTGTGCTGTACTCTGCCCCACAACACTCTTTCTTGGAGGAGCTGGGAGCAACCTCAGGGAAGGCAGAGTGGTGTGAGGCCAGGATGCACAAGGTGCCCAGCTCTGAGCAAGGATGGGACCCATACGCCCAGCCAAGTGCCACAGAGTGGTAAATGTCTTGGTTCTAACAGCTATGGCCCCAACCTTTCCAACTCCAGCTCCATAACTGCCTACCGCCAAGGCCTGCTCCTGCACTGCCCGCCGCTCTTCCTCCTCCACACTCTTCCGACAGCTCTGGCAGATCCACAGTGGCATTTCTCCTAAGAGGTTCTGCACAAGTGTTGGCACAAAGTCTGGTGGCAGCCTCTCACCCGGAGAAACCAGTCCATTGTGGGACGGCCCTCCCCAGTCCTTGCGCTCCCGGTGACAGAGCAGGCAGCATGTCTGCACTGACTGGTTGGCGGTGGGCAGCACCTGCATCAGAACACACAGACCATGAATCACTCCAAATGTGATCCACTGCATGGCAGGAACCTAGCCTGGTGCAGGCATGGGGCAGATGAGGCAGCAAGTGAGATCTCAGGACACTGACACCAAACCAGAGAACATCTTGTAGGCTGCATGTGAGACTCTACCTTCCCCTGCTCGAGAAGCACAGCCTTGGACTGCCACATGACAGCTGGGAGCATTTGGGATCCTCAGGAAAATCACACCATGCTAAAGAGCCAGCACTCCACCACCAAGCAAAGCTGGGAAGCCACTAGCAACTTCCACTACCACCTCTGGTACAGCATGACCAAGAAGCCAAAGCAAGACCCACAGAAATCACCACGCAGGGATACAAAGTGGGCTCTGGCAGCCACAGCTCTCCTCCTAGCCCATCAAAGACCCCCCACAGTGATACCCGAGAGCCCCAGGCCCTCCCACCAGCTTCTTTGTTCTGCGCAGCCGGCGGTGCAGATGTGCCAGGGTGGGGTGCAGCCCCTGGTGCTGCTTCGCACTCTCCCCACACAGGGTGGCCAGGCTGAGGTTTCCTGCTTAGCGCTGCGGCACAAGCCAGGCCACAGCCCTGTGGGCTTGCCAGCCTGACAGCCATGACAAGCCCAGTGAGGCGCAGGCGAGGGGGCCCCCATTGTCTGCCACTGCAGCAGGGCCCCGCGACAATGAGCCATACGTTGAATTGCTGCTGCGAAACAGATGGCGTCTCCCAGGCTCAAGGTGAAGCAAAGGTCAGAGGCCAAGGAGAGCAGAGGGGGGCACAGCTCCCCTGCCCACTCAACTGGCTGGCCATAGAGAGGAAGGGTCTGCCAGGCTATCGCATCTCTCTCTAGGGGCTGACGCAGCCACTGCCACGCACAGCAGGCAAGACGATGGCTCTCCCCAACCCACTCAGCAAATCCAGACCCCAGAGCCACCCCTGGGCTCCCTGCCCACCATCCAGAGTGGACAGCAGCAGCAGCTGTGTGTGAGGGATGTCAGAAAGCGAGAGGTTCTGTAGCCAGACCCCAGCCTGCTAAGCAGATGCTTGAGCCACCTGCCATCGCCCTCTAGCAGGGCTGGACCCTACAGCGAGGAGCTGTGGGAACAGCCCCTAAGCTCACCATGCCACCCGGGCCAGCCCACCCATTCTACCCAGCACACATGGGTCTCCTGAGCAGACCTGCAAGATGTTCCTGCACACAGGGACAGACCCTTGGGGTTGGAAACGCTCAAAGCACTGAGCTGTGCTGGTCACATCAGGGAGGAGTTCAGTAGAAGCTTCCTAGTAAAGGCTGGGCTCAGCTTTCCATATTACCGGGCAGAGAAGGGACATACCATTGAGGAACCCCAACACCTCCCAGAGAAACCCCTAAGCCTCGCGGCAGCCCCGCACATTCAAAGCCACCAGCAAAGACAAGGGCAGATCCTACCATGCACCCACCCCCTTCCCTGGGATCCTATAAAAAGTAGCTCCCACATGCCAAATCCTCCAAACCCGAGGAGGTTTGAGCTCGCTCTGAGGTGGGGTTCGTGTGAGGATGGGGCAGGACCCGGGGAGGGTCTGGCGGCCCCTTTTTCACACCGACAGAAATCCCATCGGCAACAGGCTAGCACGGCCTAACCCAGTACCTCAGCGCTGCCTCTGCC
>VZRI01002788.1:324682-335184 GCA_013397515.1 Upupa epops
GCTGCCGCCGCCTTATTCCGCCTGCGAGTCATGGCGAGCGCTCCCACCGCAGCCAGGACAACAGCCAATATGGCGGCACGGCCCGTCCGGCCCCTGCCCGGGGGGAAGGAGGGAGGGGAGAAGGGGGAAGGCCCTGTGAGGTGAATCCGCGACAGCCATGTTGAGAAAGGGCAAGGCTGCGCTTCTGGGCGCCACCTGGCGACAGGGAGGTAGAGGAGCCATTGAGGCTCCGCTCACCCCGCCCCAGTCCCCCGAGTCCTAAACAGCGCCGGTGAGTTCGCGACGTGGGAGGGGAGGGACTGGGGAAACCTAACTCCGCTGCTGGAGAAGGTTCTGCTAGAGCGGATCACATGCGAGCGTGTCCGGCTGGGTTTTGAGTGTCTTCAGAGACTCCACAGCCTGTGCCAGGGCTCTGCTACTTCCACAGTTCACAAATATTTCTTCTGTTTAAGTGGAAACTCTTGTATCCCAGTTTCTGCCTCCTGTCCTCGGTTCTGTCACTGGGCACTACTGTGAAAAGTCTAGCCCCATCCTCCTGATACCTGGTTTTTACATATTTGAAAGTGTTATGAGGTCTCATCTCAGTCATCTCCAATCTAAAGAGGCCCATGTTTCTCAGCCTTTCCTCATACGAAAGCTGCCCCGCTCCCCCAACCGATCCTACACCACAGTCTTGATTCCTAGGTCCAGTTCCCGTCTGTTGTCTCTCTCCAGTACTTCTTTGTCTCTCTTGAACTGAGGAGCCCAAAATGGGACACAGGACACCAGATGCAGCCTCACCAGGGTAGAGTAGAGGTGGTGGATAACCTCTGGCCACAATCTTCTTGATGGACTTTTTCAGGATGCCATTGTAGGATCATTGCTGGGTCACAGTCAGCCTGTGGTCCACTGGGGGATCTAGACCCAGAAATGGCTTTCCTACACCGCAGCCCTGGCACACTAGTATCCCCAGGCCATTACAGCTGTGCAACACACTGCTCTGGCTTCCCTGTGTGACTATGGGATACACATGTGGGTTTCTAGGCCTGCTGCATGTCATCCTATATAACAATGCCTTCTTGGTAACCCAGGTGCCTCCTGGCCATGCAGCACTGTGCTCAGCACCACAGCATCCTTGGAGTTGTGAGATCCTGTGCAGAAACGGCCAGCCCAGAATGCTGCATTCTGTGCCTTGTCCACATGTGGGGCTGTCCCACTCTCCCTGTGCAGCACAGCACCCACTGCCTCAGCCTTCCTACTGCTTCCTGAGTCCAGGCTGCTGGCAGGTGCCTCCCAAGAGAGCTGAGGTCCAGCTCAACTTCTCACCTTCCTGCCACCCTTGGTGCCACACATTATCCCTAACTGCTTCCACTATTGCAGCATTAGTCTACATGAGGCTGGACCTCACTCTGTCACTAGAGCTACCTTCTTGTGATAGAGCAGAGCATGGTGCTAATGACATGGGAATGTAGACCATTTGGCTGCTGTGTCCCAACAAAAGCTTTGGCATCACTGCCTGCAGCAGTGGGACAGCACCAGGGTCACTGTGTGCACCTGGACCCCCAGCCATGGGAATCAGGATCCACTGCCCAGATGAAACCAGTGCCCAAGCCTGTGAGGCTATGTGGAATCCAAGTACTGGGCCAGCCCTGCACCCACATCTGTACAACTCTACCTGAGTGCTGCAGGGCCACTGTGACTCAGGGACTTCCTCAAGCTGAGGTGGTGCCTCTGTTTTCTTTATTTGTTCTTGGTGGATTTTTGACTCATGAATCCACCCCATTAGGCTTTCAGCCACCTGAGTTATCAGAACCCACATCCTGTGGCTCCAGTGTCAGGCTTTGTGTGGTGGCAGAAGCAGCCATTTTCTCTGGCATTGCCAAGGTGGTTTGCTGTGCCCAGCATCCCAGTCACCCTCTAGGAACCTTCCTTGACCACATGGCCCCATCACCTCCCTCAGGGGGGCTGTTTCACTCCCTCCTTCCGTGGCAACACCTCGCTCTGCACCTGGCACATATCTGCCTCCTTACCCACACCCACCAGTCCTGGAATGCTTGGAGCTGGGAGAAGGACTGTGGGGCTGGATCTCTGGGGCATCACTGTTCCCGTCCCTGGAAAGTTTGTCCTCGAGGAATGTGGGGAATAGAAAACCACGAGGGAAGAGACAGACAACTGGGAAAGGAGGGCTTGGATATCAGGAGAGGAGAATCATGACCCTGTGGGGTTGCAGAAGAGAACTGAAGCCAGAAACTCAGACAGCGGAGCAGCATCGATTGAGGGGGAGAGTTAATCTTTGGGACACCTTGCCCTCCCAACCGGGGTTCCTCTATAGCCCGTCCCGCCCCAGGGAACAGGTCCGTCGACGGGCAGCCGCCTCCCGCCCCCCAATAGCGGGAAAATCACCGGGTTCCGCAACTGGCTGGTGCGGGGGCTGTTCTGACAGGTCGTCCCGCTGCCAAGGCTGGCAGGCCCCTTCCCCGGTCCGCCCCCGGGCGGTGCCCGGTGCCGACCCGCCCCGTCGGAGAGCGGCGGGCGCGGGATACGGGCAGCGGCATTGCTGCGGGGAGCCATGCTGCCCACCGCCCTCCGCCGCTGGCTGCGCCGGCCCAAGGTGAGAGCGGGGAGGGTCGCGACGGGACTGTCCCCACCGGCTTCCATCTGGGCTGCCCGGAGGTTCGCCAGCACAGGACGCAGGGGAAGCGACGGGGCCCCCTTCCCGGGGCCGAACGGGGCAAAGAAACGGTGCCCGGCTCCAGGGCGGGAGGTGCGGCGGGGTTGCGGGCAGCGGAGGGCGGGTCAGCGTCCGGTCCGGTGCCGCCCGCTCTCGGGAAGAGGAGACACCCGCCCCGGGCCCCTCTATTCCCCCGGGGGTCTGAGAAAGAGATGGGGCATGAGGAGTCGCTCCCAACTGCCCGCGGACCTTTCACCCGAGCCGGTGTTTACAGCTCTCACGGGTCCGTGCCCACGCTGCCGCGATGCGGCCGGGCTTGTTTGTCCTGCTGTGTCCTGGGGAAACCGAGGCACGGGTGGGTGGGGGGTGCCTGCGGCGCACCCTGAGAGCGGCCGTGAGGTTCCACGTACGTACCCGAGTGAGTGTCTGTCCGTGGGGACCAGCTTCAGCGAACAAACCCCAACACCTTCCACTTTGTCTGCCTTCGGGCATCAGAGATTTGGGGTCCCCTGACCTGGGGGGGTGTCCCTCTATTCTCCCTTCAGCGCTCCGACCCGCGGCTGCTCTCCCAGTTCTTCTTTGCTGATGAGAGGGTGACACGCGTGGTGGCTGAAATCAACGGGCTGGATGCTGAGCTGGACCCTCAGCAATACCTGGTGCTCCTCAACCAGCTCCATCTCAGCCAGGTATGGGCAGCCTGGATCCCGGTGTCATTCCTGTCCCCTCTGGTGACTGCACGTGATATCCCTACTTTCCCCAGGCTCACCTGTTGACAGTCCTGGAGCAGATCATGGAGGAGTGTATCCCCACACAGCGGCACAGTCGTGACTACATTGTCAAGTTCCCCGAGGAACTCTTGGTGGGAAGTCTGGGAAACCACATGCTCTTTGCCGCCGAGGTGAACCCAGGAATACTGACCCAGGAGGGGTGATGGGCTGTGGCTCCCCCAGGCTGGGTACCAATCAAAATGGCACAACCTATCATGGGCTGACCCAGGGAGTAGGGGCTGTGCTGCTACTGGCTCTGGCTCCTGACAGCCCTACTTTTCCCCTGGTCCTGGCAGTGTCTCCTGTCTGGGACCTTCCTGGAGGTGGAGGAGGCAGACAGGGTGCAGCTGCGGCTCCAGGCCAGGAACCTGCTGCGCAGTCTGGAGCTGGTGCGGACGGTGCTGCGGGAGCAGAGCCTCAATGAGCCCAGCGCCTACCCAGAACCCATCCAGGCTGTGCTCATCCAGTTTGACCAGCTCTTTGCAGAGTTTGAGCTGAGGTGGGGACCAGAGTTAGGGTGCTGGGCAGCAGGGGGGCTGTGCCAGGGCTGGAGAATTGTCATGATTTCCCCCAATCTTTCCAGCTATGTGTCCTCACTAGTGGCAGTGAAGTCTCCAGAGGAGATATACCGGCAGCAGGAGATCATTGTGCTCTTCTGTGAGACAGTGGAGAGGTGAGAGGCACTGAGTATTTTGGGGGGGGGGGGGGGCGGCAGCAGGGACGCCACTGTCCCATAACTTGGTCCCACCGTGAAAGTATGTACCCTCAGAGCCCTGCGCCTGGGCTACCTGACACAGGACATGATTGACGGCTATGAACCACTGCTGATGTTCACCATCCCTCGCCTGGCCATTATTAGGTGAGTGCAGCCCCATGGAGAAGGGGATGATGAGGGTGGCTGGGTGTTCTCATTCCCTTTTCTCTCTGGGGAGTTGGAGACCTGTACAAGCCCATGATGTGATCTGAGCTCTGTCCCCTTGCAGTGGCCTCCTCGTCTACCCTGATGGTCCTCTCAGCTTGGAGCAAACCCCTGATCAGATGTCACGGGTCTTCAGCCCCTTCTACAATCTCTTGAAGAAGATCAGGTATGCTGTGGGGGACGATGAGTGCCCACAAGTGGGGCCATGGGGTGGCAGTGGGAATGGTGGCAGTTGGACTGTGTGACATGTGGCTGGCCCCTTGGTACAGGGACCTGCTGCAAGTGCTGTCACCAGAGGAGGTCTGCCAGCTGGAAAGGAGCCTGTGCACAGCTGAACTGGAGGATCCCCAGAGTCCTACCACGCCACCAGTTTGGGGGACAGCTGTGCCCAGAGCAGACACCCCTGTTTCCACCACTCCTTCACCCCCCACCTGCACAACAAGGCTGGGACCCGCCAGCACAGTGGACAACTCAGGCAGTGATTGGCGGTGGGAGTTTGTAGTGGGGAGTGGGTGGGATGGCAGATCCCTGCCCACTGTGACAGGTATTTTTAGCACCACCCCTGGGGTAACTCACCTTCCCCTTGTGCAGACCCCAACCCCCTGAGAGGAACCTGGGGATGGGGCTTGATGCTACCCAGGGTGCTCCCTGCTTGGAGCTGCGGTCCCGCTACAGCAGCACCAAGGATATGCTGCACACCCTCTTTGTCTGCATCTCAGGTGAGTGACCCTCTTTGGCATCCCTCCAGCACCCTGACTCCCTCAGTACCCTGACCCACCCACCCTCTTGGTGCAGGGGTCGCTGATCAGCTCCAGACCAACTTTGCCAGCGACCTGCGGAACATCTTGAAAACAGTCTTCAAGGTTGCCACCTCTCAGGCAGAGCCCTCAGAAGAGCCAAGAGCTGGCCGTGAGTAACTAGCAGACCTGACCCTGGTGAGATGAAGCCACAGGCTCAGGCATGGGTACCGTGTGACTACAGTGCCCATCCCCATTTTGGCTGTACCACCACAACCCTTGTCCCCACAGAGGAAGAGGACAGTAACACATGTGCAGCAGATATTCCTCGTGTGGCTAACTGCCCCCTGTGCTCCAGCCCTGCAGAGGCAGCTGGACTGCTGAGGGCAGGTATGGGGCTGCTTGGCTCTGGGGAAGGGTGTGATCCTGGGGCTGATCATGTCCCCATCCTTCCCCCCATCCTGCCTAGGGTGTCCAGTTGCCCTGTGCAGCCTGAGGCACATGGGGACAGTTGCTATGACCTGCCTGAGGTTGGCTCAGCTGAGCAGCCATAGGACATCTAGGAGCATGGTCCAGCTGGGGATGTTCCTGGGGCCTTGTGGTGATGGGAGCCAGGGCTTTTACTGATATTTTGTGCAGTAGGGACCTACCGCCTGCCTGAGTGGGTGCCAGATAGCACATGTAGCCAGTGCTCTGCATGCCGTTCGCCCTTCACCCTGCTGCGTCGCCGGCACCACTGCCGCAGCTGTGGGAAGGTATGGAGAGGGGTGTCTGGCTGGGAGGCACTGGTGTCCTCTAGGGCCAAGGCTTCACTCATCCTCCTTCTGGTCCTCTCCTGGCAGATTTTCTGCGCCCGCTGCTCACCACACGCTGCAGCGCTGCCACACTTTGGCCAGCCAAAACCTGTGCGTCTCTGCACACACTGCTACACCGCACACCTCTCACCCACATCCCAGCACTCCTGGAGCCAGTGAAAGCCATCTGTGCCACATCTACACCTAGATGAGGCTGCAGACTGAGGAGCGGGGAACTGGCTGCTCTGGGGCTGGCCCGTGGATCCTCTTGAAGCTGGGTGGGTAGGGTGGCAGGTCCCCTTATGCATGGCAGTGGCCCATGTCCATAGGGCTCTGGCCATGGTAGGTGCACAATCATCTTGCCCAGTGTGCTGTGGCTATGCCCCACTCCTGGAGAGCAACCACCATGCACCTGCCCCCCTGGCTGGAAATGTGCTTTGTGGGAGATTTTTTTCCAGGTGAACTTTGGCTGCGGGTGGGCCCAGGGCAGAGTCTCCCCCCCCCTCCCCGGGGCCTGGCCTGACACGGTGCAAAGAGCCCTCACATGACAGTGGTGCCCCAGGGCCGTGCCCGCAGCTGCCAGTCTCCTGCGGGGCCAGTGCTCCCCCACCCCTTCCTCTCCCCATGGTTTCAATAAAGGGATAAACTCGCATGGCTGGACCCGTATGCGGGGGTCTGTGAGGGGCTGAACGAGAGGCTGGGGGCAGTAAGTGGGCTGGGAGGGGTGGGGCGAGGGGTCTGTGCACGGGCCGGTGCGCGCTCCCAGACTGCCTGACGTGGGCACTCACGCGTGACCGCGCACTCACGCCCCTACCCGCCGCACCTGGGTGCGGTCGCGGCTTCCAGATGGGGCGTGGCTTCCAGATGGGCGTGGCTTATAGATGGAGGCGTGGCTTCCAGATGGGGGCGTGTGTCCCCGCGCGCTCCTCCTGCCGATTCGAATTTGAAGCACGCTCTTTCCCGCCCAAATTGGTTTCCCCGCCGCGTAGGCGGCAGCGACCCGCAGCCAATGGCAGGGCGGCTCGTCTCGGCGCGCCCTTCCAGGCCTCCGCCGCCCCGCCATGGAGCCGGCGGTGAGCAGCATTCAGGTGCTGCTGCGGGCGGCCGACGTGCTGGAGCGCCGGGAGCGGGCCTGCTACCCGCTAGGCCTGCCTGGGGCCGAGCACGGTTATGCATCACTATGTCCCGCTCGGCCCCGCCGGACCACGGGCAGCGTTCGGTGAGCGGCGGGAATGGGGAAGCGGGAAAGTGCGAGGGAACGGTGCCGGCCGGTAGAGCCAGTTCTGATCACCAGGGGCTTCTCTCGCAGGTCTGCGCACAAGGCGCTGGAGAAGCACAGGTACCACGGGCACGGGGCGGGCGCCGGTGGCGGGTGGGCGTGCCCAGACCCTAGCTGATCCCCGTGTCCCCATTCCTCCCGGCTGTAGGAGAGCCCAGGTCCAGCGCTGCCTGGAGCGGCTGAAGCAGCAGGTACCGCTGGGCACAGGGCCGTCCCGTCCCACCATACTGAGCCTCCTACACCGAGCCCGGCTTCATATCCAGGTGAGGGGGCGGCCCCGATGCCACTTGCTGCCAGTGATCCGTGGCTGCAGGACCCCTATAGCAGCGACAGGGCCTCCCAAACTGGGGTCCTGCTCATGGCTCCCTGATTCCCGCAGAGGCTGGAGGAGCAGGAGCTGAGGGCACGGAAGATGAAGGACCAGCTGCGTAACCGGCAACGAAGTCTGCAGCAGCGATTGGATTGGCTGCTTTCACCCATTGGTGGAGTGGAACGGGTGAGAGCAGAGAGCCTGGACGTGTCCCAGCTCTCAGAGCCCTCTGAGGGAGGTGAGTGAGGGGCATGAGGATGGGGAGGGAAGGGAGGTTGTGAGGAGACTTACTTGGCCTCTCCCCTGGTGCCCAGAGGATGCTGAGATAGAGGTGGATGGTGCTGTGTTCAGTGGGGACCTGCTGCCTGGTTTCAGCACTGGGAAAGACCACAGCTACTCCAGCCCCCATGGCTCAGTGTCCTGACAACACCAGCTGCCTTCTCTCCTTTGCCTCACTCCTCCTTGCCCACCTCTGCAGGAAACGCAGCTTCTGCCAACCTCCTCATGGTTGCCTAGGGAAGGGGCCCCAGGCTGAGGAAAGCACCTGGCTTGGCCCCCCCTTGCTGCTAAAATACTGAGGGACACACGGTCACCAGTCTCAACATTTGGGGCTGGCACAGCACTGTAATACTCGCTGTGCACCACAATGCACTGGAAGGAAGAAGCGCCCTGGCTGCCACGGGAACACCCTCCTGCATATACCCAGGCAGGCTGTGGTCTGCCTGACACAGATGTGGGGCAGCACAGTCCCCCAGCATGCACAGCTACAGGAGGACTCTGCACCCCAAGAGAACCAGGAAAAGGGGATATACGTGCATTAAGCAACCTGCTTTTATGCTCTCACATCTTCCCCCTCTCTTGTACATAGTCAACACTGCTCTAGTAAAGGCATTTGGTAAAACGCCTGCTTGTGTTTTGCCTTGCAAACCCAGAGCCCCAGCAAGTGGCTGGACCCTGGAGTGCAGAGCAGTGCTGGGCTCTGCTCCAGCCAGGACAAATCAGAGGTGGGAGCAGATTCTTTAATGATAATTACATCTCAGAGAGGATCTAACAGCAGCTGATTGTCAGACTTGTACAGTTTGTTTAAAAATATAAAAAAATCTAAGGAGACTCTTATCTGTTCTGGTGTGGCTGGTGCCCACCTGTGCCTGGCCCCTCACACATACTGCTTCTTCTTGGTGGCTGCCTTGCTTGCCAAGTCCTTGGCTTTCTCTGTAGCAGCTAGAGCTGTTTCCTTGGCTTTCTCAGTTGCTTCCTTGGCGGTTTCTACCAGTGTTTTGGACGGAGCTTCTCCTGCAACACAGAAGTTATTAACCCAGCCCCAATGGGCCTCTGCCTTGCTCCAGTGGCTGATGCAAACTAGACTGGTTCTGTCACAACTTCCCTATACAGGGAGGAAGATGAGCCTGGTACTCCTGACCTAGATGTGTCAGGGCACATCCTGAAGGGAAACTTACAGGCATGTGATTGCTGCCATATTCCAACCCCCTTGTGTCTGTGCTCCACCCCTGCCCAGTCAGGGAGACGCTGCCTGGCTGCTCATGAAGAGCAAGCTGTGCCAAGATATGAGGGCAAAGGCAAGGTCCAAGGATTTCAGAGTTGGATTAGTTCAAGCTATGGTTTGCCCATGGACTGGAGTATTCCCACTCTGCCCTGTAATTCCCAAGAGTCCAGCTCCAGCCTGCCCTTGGGTGCTCACCTTGCATTCTTGCTAGCACATATTCAAATCCCTTGGTGCTCTTGGTCACGTTGCTTTTGAACCTGGCCAGACCAAACTCCTGAAAGGGAAAAGTCAGTGAAGGTGTAAGCACAGATCCATGGCTGGACACAGTCACTGGGGCTTTGTCCCAGCTTGACCAGTCCTCAACAGGGATAAATCTGAGTGTCCCAAGAGCTCATGAAGATGGGGGGAATGATGAGAAAAGGGTGGAAAAACCAGCACAAGAAAGGGCAGAAACGCAGTAGAGGGCAGCAGCTTTAAGGCCTCTCCAAATAAGGGGGATACACAGTACTGCTTGAGTAGTTAGCAATGCTCACCTGGATGGCCCGTGAGACGCCAAACAAGCTGGATGAGACCCAGGCTTCCCGCTTGACCTGGGTCCAGTTGTTGTTCTCAGGGTTCACCTGGTATACGCAACGCTCCTCCACCACCTGTGTGAGGCACAACTCAGCTGTGGACACAGACTGGTACCAGCTGTTCAATCACATCAGCACCTGCTCAAGGACACCTACCATGAGACGTGCGTGGTTTATATTCCAGGTGAATGTGGTCATGGTCCGGTTCTTGGGGTCCACAATAGAGTCCTCCAAGATGTAGACGGAGTGGGCGACATTGGCTGGGAAGAAGCGCTCTGCCCAGCGGGGCATCCGGTTGGTCTTGGTCAGGAGCCGCCGGGAGAGCAGCTTGTGGTCTGCTGTCACCTCCCGGTGCACAATGTCTTCAGTCAGGACATGTTTGCTAAAATAGGGAAGATAAAAGCCGATCAAACTCAGCTCCTGGCTATACTCCCGGGGCTGTGGAACCATCATTGGTTGTGGGCTGGGAAGTGGGGAAGTGAGATGTTAAGGGTGAAGAAGGCGCTATCTAAAGGTGACTCCGTGGTGAGGGGCACCTATCCCAGTAGACGCTGGAAGGGGCTGGTCGCAGCATCCTTTGGGTCAACGGCGTGGAGGTCAGTGACACCGCAGGAGCTCTCGGGGGGGCCCGCAGTGGAAGACCTGGGAGGGGTGTAAGATATTGCGGCGCGAGCGCACCTGTAAGGGTTGGGGTATCGCTGCCAAAAGGCAGCGAACACCTGGTCCCAGGGCCCCTTGAGGACGCCCAGGCTAGCGCAGTACTTCCCCATGGGCCGCCGCCGGTCAGGCCCGCGCCGCCACCGCGCCTGTTCCGGCCAACGCCTGCTCGGCGGCCGCCATGCGGCCTCGGCCGTCCCCGCCGCGCACTTCCGCCTCCTTCCGCGCTCACTTCCGCCGTTCTCCCGTGACGCGCTTCCGCCTCGGGCCCCGCCCCGTTTCCGCCCCCCGCCCGGAGTCGTCCCCGCCCCGC